>JAZGTK010002824.1:0-29908 GCA_036877625.1 Ambastaia sidthimunki | reverse complement strand
TCTCTCTCTCTCTCTCTCTCTCATGCGCGCTTTGGTTCGTTCCCTGGCTCGCTCGCTTTCCGCCTCGCACGCTTTCACAGCGCATTTGCGTTTGATTCAACGAACCCTCCCCCTCCTTTACTTTTTGCCTCTGATTCGTCACAGTCTGAATATTGATAACTGCAACGTGTTGCGGCACTGCACAGTCGAAATTAACAATCTCTGTAAATCTCTCCGTCTACTTCCTGTCTGATCAGATTCTGGGTCTGGTGTATACATAACATTAGAATGCTGGAGAACTCTCCTGTAATCTCTCATCTGCTGTCAGCTGTTGCTTCATTTTTGCGACAAGGCTCGAATCTATAATCGTCTGTAGCAGTAAATTAAAACGCATTCAGTGGCTGACTTAATAAAAAAATTTACTGAGTTTATATGGACAAGGTTTTAAATGAGTGTTTTAATTCATTTTATTTTGGCACAGGCTGCAGACACTTAATCTGATATACGATGGCTTGTAATTAGATGGCCTCTTCCCTTCTCTCACCCTTTTGGATTTTCAAAACGAAACACGTCATAAGCAAACAAACGTCATGGAGACCTTTTATACTCCTGTGGATCTGTGGTGGCGGGGAGCAGTCTGAATGCTGGACTTAATAGAGCATTCACACTGCATAGCCCCACAGGAGATCTCGGTAAACACAAGACATTAACAACTTAGCTGTCTGCATTTTTTTATCTGCTTGTCTGTCTTATGGCTGTTGATTTTGTTGACGTGAGCTTCCCGAACTGTGTCATTCAGGTCAATACGTGGAAATCAACAAATATCTTGTTAATTAAAACAGAGCCTGATGAGTTAAACAATGTGTTTTTTTTTGTTGTTTTTTTTTTACTGTGGTGCTTTAAATTGGATGGATTTAGAGATTAGATTGTTCCAATGGGGTTTTGGCTTTCTGACTGTCAAACAGTTGAAACTCGATTGTTTTCTAAATTCATCCCTTTTAAAAGCAATGCCGCAGCAGGCATCAAAGCACTGCATTTGCAACATGTTATCCGCCTTCAACAATACATTTCAAAACAAAAACTGACATCAAAATGCTTGCTTTCAGCAATATTTCCATTTATGCATAATCCATAGTTTTTTTGTGTGGAAATGAATAGGTTTAAATATTGAGTTTTCATGTATAATTTTATGCTATATATATGCAAATATATATTTGTGTGTGTGTGTGTGTGTGTGTCCACAGATACCCCATTGATGCATTGTGCACTTTAGTATGGTGTATATACACATGATTACGTGTTTCTTTGCTGTCATTTTTTTGACATCAACTCAAGATTTTTTCAAGATTCTGTTCTTTTCAGCTGCCCTTCGTTTAGCTGTTTTTAAAAGCAGAGTGCTTCCTATGTGACATCCCTTTAAGAAGCATGTTTCTGACTAATTATAGAGAACATCTTTAAGACTAGATATTCAGACAACCCACTAACTATCAGGTTGTAAAAATGTGTAGGTTTGCACATACCTGGTTATTTTACCGCTCCCCAGTGTATGTACAAAAATGTAGGTGGTGCTAAAATGGCTTTAGTGCCATTGTACTGTGCTTTTGTTTGAACATCTGTTTCTTTTTTTGGGATGGTCACTTTCTAAAATGACCTGGGCCATTTTGTGTGAGTGTGATTTATTTGTTTGTCATTTCTATCCGTAGGTCATATTACTTAATTTATTCTACTGGTACTGTCTCTATGTCTATGTGTAATGACGTCTCAGCTTTTTCCCCTCCACCAATCCACGGGGAGGTCTGTAAAGGCTTTACCTGACCATCATTAAATGCATGTGTGAAAACTCCACACATACCGACTGCCCAATTAAGTACAGCTTCTTGGATCGCTCGGTATTGATTGTTGAAGTCGTTTTGCCTTCAGGGTGAACATGTGATCGTGTAGTTTTTATCCGTCACGTTTTCTTAGTTATGGTCTAGGTTGATGCACTATTCAAGCTAATCCAGGTTATTATGGATGAAATTGCTTAATCTGAATGAACAACATGCCTAAAGGTGAATGATGCAGAATCGACAGCCCTACACTTGAAAGTATGCATCGTTCTGAAGTGCTCTTAAATGACTGGCACAAAATCAGGAGGAGATTATGGCCGATGGCGTTTACTAGCCTCCTACAGTGTTGCAACCCAGCCGGTTAAGGGTAGAGGCTAACCCCTGCTAACCCACGCCACTGCCATATTTCATTGGCTGTCATGCTTTTGCTGCTTGTGCCCCTGTGACAACCTTCCCTCTGGCTTTTACTTGTGCTGAGATTTACCTATCCACTGCACATGAACAATTTGTCTGGGGCATGTGAGGGAGATCCACTCTCCCAACACTAACCGACTTCACTGGAAGTGACTGGAAGTTAGTCATTGGCCTCCAAAACTAGAAATTGCTGTTATTTATCTCTGACATCATCATGTTCATCATGTTGAACTCACTGTGACCAGACTTAACTCCTCCTGCCTACCTTCCTTTGAACTTTGGTCATTGTTAAAAGCTGTCTGACAGGTTACAAAATGGTTTAATTTAAAGTGATCTCTTGCTATTTTAATCCAGTAAGGTTGGGATAATTGGAAACCAGTTCAAAAGATTGTGTTGTAACTAATCTTTAATCACACTTTTTCCTCTTCCTTGATTTTTTTTTCTACACACACTGCAGGAGAACGATTTGTGTCATGAATTATTTCATGGACTACTTAAGCCCAGCGCAGGAAAGTGACAGACATAAAGTCCCGATTGTTTTGAGTTGCAAAAATATATCGGTGAAAGAACGTGGGTGGGTGCCTCATGACAGTACCACAAGTCACGATAGTCAGACGAAACAATAACTGCCAAAGGGGGGGAAACAAAAACCCCCACAAAGTGTTCAAGATTGAAATGAAATATTTGCCACAGGGGGTTATAAACATCCAATGACTCATGCTGTTTCACTTTTATCTCCCTCCCTATGTGGAAAATGTAACTTATCATATCTTATCAAGTTTGCAGTGTCCTTTCAGTCTTCAGATACCTCCCACCTATTGTTTTTTTTCCCAGGGTGCATGACAGTAACCAGTTTAAATGTAGAGACAAGACACTGAGTTTATTTTGCCCTGTTTGTTTTCTCACAGGCTGGACGAAAGGAGAGGAGCGATGCCCTCAACACGGCTATTGACAGGATGACTAAGAAGACCCGTGACCTGCGCAGACAGGTTTTTACAAACACCCTTTTCACATCTTCATATTTCACAACATGTCCCTCTGCATAATGAATCTCACAAAATCTTTCATCACCCCAATTAAATCGATAGGACAGAAAAAAATATTTTGTTCAATACTATATACAGTGTTTTGGGATGTTGTTTCATAATGACTAATGACTGACATTTTAAATGTAATTTGTTATATCAAACATATAGCACCAATGTTTCATTATATTTTAAATATTAAAAAATGTATATTTTTTCTGCAATGCAATATTTAGTTTTTTTTTTCATCTTTTTGCTATATGGTTGTGAGAATTGGTAAGAAATGGGCTTAATTGCCAAAAAATAACACAAATCATCACGGCATTACAAACAAATTGCATTTAGCTTTAAAAGAGGCTGAAGTAGTTTTATTTTTTTCATTTTCACTTAAAATATGACCTGGACCTTTTTTTGACAGTTTCCTCTGATTCCCTCATACAGCATCACCTCTGTCTGCCGTTTTTAGTAAAGCTTATTAGAAGAGAATTCATCAAACCCAGGGGTTTTCAGTGATCGTACCAGTTAAGGATCTGTTTGTTTGTCTGCATATTTATATTTTCAGCTTCGCAAGGCTGTGATGGACCACGTGTCAGACTCTTTTCTGGAGACCAATGTTCCACTGCTGGTATTGATTGAGGCTGCCAAGAATGGTAATGAAAAGGAGGTGAAGGAATATGCCCAAGTTTTCCGTGAGCACGCCAACAAACTGATTGAGGTAGGCACCTGTTTCTTCAGCGTAAAGTGCCAATTAATGTCCCTCGTCTATTTCGGATTTTAAATTCTGGATTTGTTTCAAAACAAATGATGGAACATGATTTGCACTCCTCCAGACTGGCTATTCTTTTGTTAAACATTGCATCTCAAGGAGAGCATGCGCGAGAACAGAGCAAATTGGCGATTACGGGGTGAAACTGATAAGCAAATCCTCTGTCGTCTTTGCTTCAGACATCTGTGTACCTTTATGTTTTGAATAGGTGTTTATCATTTAGATAAGCCTTCATCTTGAGTGGCTTAATTAGAAGTGTTTATATAGAAATGTACGCAAAGGTTTGAAACCAACCAACTTGCATATCAAGCGAGGTTATCTATATGAATATCCGCTACAAAAATATGTCAGGTCAATTAATTGGATTTCTCTAGTTGCCACTTAAGGAAAATTAGTGCGAAATGTTGTGGCAGGCTATATGAAAAGTCCTTTATGCTGGAAATAGTTAACGCACAATTGGAAGAAGTGAGAAATTGAAATACGAACCTCAGCAAGCTCACTAATGCAGAAATAAATTTTAATCGCTAGCCAGCGCTATTGCTATTTATGTAGGAAATGCTCTGTCATGTTTGATCTAAGCGAGCAAGCCATGGTCTTTTATCTTCTGTCTGACACATTTAAAAAAAAAACATGCATAGGAGTCAACAAACTTATACTTTATAGTTGGAGACAAATGCAGCAGGCTGGTGGGCTTACAATGCGATGGGCAGGGAACTGCTGCATTTGTATGGGCAGTCACAACTGCGAGTCGCATTTCAAACTCTGCCAAATAGTGGAACTCCTCAGAGCCCAAGGTTAAGTGCCACCTCAGGGGAAAACATGAAACAGCTGGACGTCTCGGGCCTTTCTAATGGTCTACGAGAAATCTGTGTTGTGTCTGTTTGTGGCAACTATTCACGACCAATAAATAGGCCTCGTCTCTTGTGGGGTTTTATTTTCCGGACAGAAGATATTTCCATGCGGAATCATTGGGGGTTTTATATCTCATGCTCACATTGGCAGGACTAGCGACAAGCTGACAGAAATGTTAGCAATCCTCATTAGTTTTTCAAATCTGTCCATCTTAGTTCCTGTGGTAACGCGTCATTCGCTGACATTTCAGACTGACCTCTCCCCACAGGGGGCGGCCCTGGCCCTTCGAGTGACATACCATGTACGGAGAAAGGACTGGTAAGGGAATCAAAGTGAAGGGGGGTGGGGTAGAGGGATGGTTAGTCTCACCAGGGGCTGAAGATAGTCAAATCTCAACACATCTCCAAAAGTCACATCCTTCTTCCACTTTCTTCTTTTTGCTGCCTAGACCTGACACCAGCTTGTGACGGCACCATATGGATCACAGCCCTAATCCGAACACGGATTACATGCACAAAACATGGGCTTATTTTGATAGTTCCTTTTGAGAGGCTTACACAAATGATTGTTCTGCGTTATTCATTGAAATTCGTAGCATTATGTTTGGTTTTGTGTCCTTGCATATATTGAATGCAAACTATTTTCTTTACATACATTTTAAAGCTGATTGAGGCATATTTGAAACACAACACCGTACATTATATAATAATGTGCCAGTGTTGTACATTGCTTAGCAACCATAAACGTTCGAGTTAAATCAATTAAATATATAAATGGGGAGAATTTATTTATGGCTAAAATAATAACAAAGTAAATATTTGTTATACATTGGCGTTTTTATGTATGTTTCCTAGTTGTTCCCAGGAACACCTCACAGCCATTATAATGTCGCATGACGACTTGTGGGTTGTTTGTTTAGTATAAAACGCATTATTATTAACACAGTACACCTGTATTCCAGCTGTGTAGAGGTTCAGACTTTGATTTTCCTTCTTTGTATCATGGAGGGTGTGCAGTAAGGTTTTAAAAATAATGACATTGTTAGGAAAAGCTGAAGCATCTCATTTTTGGTTGGTATCCAATCTGTTGGCAGGGAAACATATACTTGTTGTGCATTAGGGATTTTTTTAGACATTATCTGCATTCATGTATTTGCCCTCTGTTGCAATATGAACAAAGTAGATTGGAAATGACGTGCCTTATATGGTAATACTTGTGTCTGTCAATGGCTTCTATTACTAAGGGCAATGCAGTATATTTTAGGCAGTGAAGACTTGCCCTACAGCAAGACCTGGTTATGAAGGGAAGTTATGTTAACCTCCTAACACAGAGTGGATCAGCTCTCGCCCTTTAGTGTGGTTACATTGACCCTGAACCTTCTCTTGTATTTCTGCAGTTTACTGGTTTTTGGAAGGCAAGAAAATGGTAATGGCTCAGTACACAAATATAAAATGTTGTTTAATTTTTAATGGTAAAGTGTGTAATTTCTGCTCCACTAGTATCACCAAAGGAATTGCAAAAATAATGACTGTTCTCAAACAGTTTTCCCTAAGCGCTCTCTCTGTCTGCGTTGTTGAACAAACAGCCAGTCCTGCCCAATCTCTCGCCATTACTTAAGTCAGCGTTGCCATGTTTGGCTGGTTAGGATAGACAAACAAAGCCATGCACAGTTTTTGTGCTTTTATAGTAGGCAGTAATGCATTTTTCTTTTTATCCTGACAATGCTTAGTTGTTCTTTAAATTTTGGATGTTTTTCTACAAATGTTAACCCACTTTTACAAATGTGGCCCACATTTCTTAAGCAAGTGAGATGATTTATAGGGTATTGCTGTTTTTTCTTTGCCTGTTCTGAGTTTAAATATGTTTTTGCTGTAGGGGGAGCGTTTCATTTGCAGCACAAGAAGCATGCATGAGTACAGCGAGAATGGAAACGCAGCCAACTCTTCCCTCACCTCACCATCTTCTCTTTACTTGCAAATGACACTGTGTGAACGATCTAAACAAAGTGCTAGGTATCTTCAGCGTATCGTTCATTCAAATAGTTTCTATTGTTAGAGGCCTTTATACTGCAGTCAGCAGTGTTGTGGGAGGGTCTCCTGGTAACCTGCATACTTCACACAGCACTGAACAGTTACCTGTTGGTTAATTGCCCCCTTTTGTCTCTTAAGTCGACTTTGATTATCTGAGGTTTCAAGAAAAGCAGAAACTTGCCTCTGAGTGTCAGTAGTGAATGTTCTTTTTTTCATCCTTATACCGTGAAATACTTCATTCCTGAAACAGGCTAAAAATAGTACAAGCTTAGTTTTATTGCCTTCAGGCCTTGTTCTCAAAGGTTCTTGGCTGCTCAAGGAAAGCGAGATTGTGCAGGGACTAAACCGCGATGTGCAACAGAGAATAAGAGCGCAAGGCTGGGAGAAAGGAGAGAGAGAAGACAAAGGAGAGATGGAAATTTGTTGATGTTGCTTGCTAATTGATGTTATGTCACATCATGTCATTTTAACCTTCAAAATACTGGTTAATAGCTTTTACTTCTTTATCATGGAATGCAAAATGAATGTAATAATAGACACATGCAATTGTGCTACACATTCCAGTTTATTTTGTGGGAAGCTCTAGACAGGCTGGCCTGAGAGCACTTAGGAGCTTCCTGAAAAGAAAATGGAAATGGGGCTCACAATGAGAGCTTGTTCCTCAGCCTGAATCTCCTTGACATTTAACTGCAAATGAGTCCTGCAGAAATCTGTGGAGTTCTTGAGTTCCTCATTCTGAGCTTGTGGAGACAGAGTTTATCTGCTCTGCAGTGTACTGCACGTGCCAGGCAAAGAACTGTGTTTGTAGAGAACTTCATCGACCCAGTCATGTCACACAGAGGGAAGTACCATCTATACTGATGGAGTATTGCTCTTAGAAACTCCACATTCAGAAAGTGATGGTTTCTAGATTAATAATTGTATGGCAACGTGGTGGTTTGGTCTGAAATTACATAAAGCTGCTAGCTATTGATTGACATTTTGATTGTTGCAGGTCAGGCTAGTTAATAATAAACCTTTCACGGTAGTCTATAAGATGTTTTTGCCCATATTATCATTCGTGAGATGTAAACTGATTGCTGAGACACCTCAGACCTCAAAGAAACCTCGTTACCATTTACATATAGGTATAGATTTTGGAAGCAGAACTGGTGGAATCCGTTTCCTCAATTTTCACAAAGATGTTGCCATGGAATCAAAGCATGATCTTTTACTTTGACAGTTCCCCGTGGATTTTCTTGGAGTTAAGTACTTTGCCTAGGGGCACAATAGTGATGGCTAAAGGATCACTTCTCACAGGAATTGTTCCAGTAACCTTCTGGTTACCAGCTGTGAGCCCTAACCATCCCAGTTTATAATGTCAGGTGTTGATTTAAACGAAGTTTTTCCCTCTTAAATTGCTGCAGTGTCAAACACACTGAAATAGAGGTGTAATCTTCAAGAGTGGCCAATAGATATACTGTTGAGTGGCCCTCAGGGCAGATTTTCATCAGATGGTTCAAGCTGAGCTAAGTGTGTATCACGGTGACCACATTAACAACGGTGTGCTTCAAAATCTCACCTGGGCATTGGAGGTATCCTCAAGCTTTTTTCGAGTCTCATTAAATGAAAGTTAGCAGCCAAACACTATTGCACATACTGAAGTGCTCCTGTTCAAACTATTGGCATGTATACATATTTTAATGCTTTACTAGTGTGTTTGCTAATGGCACCCTGCTGCACAAGAGATTCCCACTGTGGTGCTTGAGGGGAGAGAGGGAGCTGAGGAGCGATGACTCTGGTACTGTACTCCTGTAGTCAGTGGGGCATTTTCTGCAACTGCTCTGAGCTCAGTTCAGATTCATACTTCACTGTGTTCTGGACTCTTCTTTTGGTGGCACAGCCAGTTCTTCTACATTACACAAAGGTGGAGCAACTCTGAGCAGTCCCACAAAAAATATGAGCGAAGCTGTTCTCAGTAACGTTTAATTAAAACGACTGTTGCCTTAAGTAATGAACTACTCGGCAGCGTGCTGTGCGTATTTTGGTTTATGGTAATGCTTGTGAGGCGGCTCAACCCTTACAGTTCAGAAATGATTTAATTTCTTGCCTACAAAAATGGCCACTATAAATAGATCAAAGTAATGTCTTTATATGCAGAGAATGTTCAGGGAATCGTGGGTAAGGAAGGATATTTGTGGGTCAATGTGACAGTTTACTCTCTAACTCCATAAAGTTCAGCAACAGGCACGGCATTTGCTTACGTCAGCGCTGTGGATTTCAGCAGTTTTTGAAAGTGTCTGGAACATTTTTTTCCCCTCACTTTCTTGAGGGTAACAGCAGCTCGCTGACCAGTGATTTAATCATCTGTAGGAACCACTCCCTGATGCCGTCAGCCATCATCCTGTGAATTATATGAAATATATTCCCCATGTGGCGAGAAGACCGGACCTCAATTTTAAACCTATCTTTTGTTTAGACCCAATCCTCTGGAGCCCCTTTTTTCTGTCATATTATTTTACTGTTTTATTCAATAATCAGACTCGCAGGCAACAGCAGGTGTGTGTTATGTTATTAAAACTCTTGTCTGCAGCGGGGAAAACTGTTTTTCGTTTACTGTTCATTTGTCATAAAAAGCTGCACTGCGCTCTGTTTTAGGTGGCTAACCTCGCATGCTCCATCTCCAATAATGAGGAAGGAGTGAAGCTGGTGCGAATGGCCGCCTCCCAGCTGGAAGCACTCTGCCCTCAGGTGAGCTGAATCCCACGCAGACCCCTGCGACACGTACCCTCCAACATCAACATGTTTTAATCCGTGCTCTGTACACAGAGCTTTCCATTATTATACCCATGCTTTAATCTCAAGCATAATCTGCAGCAATCATACTGTATTTTGAAAAGGGTTAAGAGTGCAAGGAAATGGGCTTATGAGATCAAACCATGTTTTTGTTTCTCTTGCATCTTAACTGTGGATTAATGTGGTTTTTGGTGGTAATTGCAGGTGATTAATGCAGCCCTGGCCCTGGCTGCCAAACCCAACAGCAAGGTGGCCCAAGATAACATGGATTTGTTTAAGGACCAGTGGGAGAAACAGGTGCGAGTGCTTACTGACGCAGTGGATGACATCACTTCCATTGACGACTTTCTCTGTGTGTCTGGTAAGTTGACGTCACATGATTTTGTTGAATGATATTAGCCACACAGGCTTTGTTCTTTGTTTGGTCGGCTCCCTTATTTATACCGCCTAGTCAGTCACTTAACTAGTGACTTAGACTTACTAGTGTTTTTGTTCAAAGGTTCCACCAAAGGAAATTGGTTTTATATGAGATGGCCAATCAAATATTGACTACAAGCAGGTAGAAATACATTTATGAGGGTCATTCCATCAGTTATTTTTAATCTTTTTCTTAAGCACTGAACAGCATGCACAAGATTGTGGGATATTATAGGCAGTGAAGTGTACATCTTCATTCACAAAACCGACCACCTTAGTAGACAGGGTGTTATGCAAACACTACCTCCTTATAGGCAGCATTTTTTAGGCTTCAGATACATCCACCGTGTTAAGCGTCTTAACTGCATTGGCTTTATTTTATAAATGTCATTTAAAAGCTGTGATGTAAAAGCTTTTTAAAGTGTTTCTGACAAAGTACCTTTTAGCAACAGTACATGTAAACTACTCTCCCAGATGACATGTCACGGAGAACAAGCTTTTTACAGCATTAAGACCATTTTCAGAACGTTTTCAGCCTGCGCTGAATGAAGTCTCCTTGACTTCTGATAACTGTTTGGATGTGACCCATAATAGCTTTTTGCAGAAGAGTTGAAAAACCTTTATACCATAGTTTCTGTATGAGTAAATAACAGGTTATTGCTGATCATGTTTAGTCGCCTCATTTAAAGAAGTTGATTAGGCTCTCTGGAGCATGCCAAAGCGCTCTCCATTCAACTCTCCCTTGTGGAATTGACTTTCTATCACATATGTTAAGATTCACAAGCCCCCTCTTAGACATGGCCTTTAAGGGTTCTGGTTGAGCTTTAGGCTGTCTGACTGCCTTCACCTTCATTCAAGGACAGATTACGGTTTACTGTGTTGATTTGCATTTCCTAGACGCCCATTACTAAACCGCCTGATCTTTTTCTCGTCTTTTTTTGTGATTCTGTTAATGTTCTTACAGTAAGTCAGGGACAATGTAAATGCAGCATGAAGGATGAGGATTTCCTGTTGTCATGCTATGCATTGTGGGTAACGCTGTGTAGCGTCTCCATTGCTCTGTTTTGTTGCGTAACTTGGGCCATTGGAAACATTGTTTTGTATTTTTCTGTATATTTGCTCTAGAAAATCACATTCTGGAGGATGTTAACAAGTGCGTCATCGCCCTGCAAGAGAAAGACGTCGATGGGCTTGATCGCACTGCTGGGGCCATTCGTGGAAGAGCTGCCCGTGTGGTCCACGTTGTCACCTCTGAGATGGACAACTATGAACCGGGAGTCTACACTGAGAAGGTTTTGGAAGCCACCAAGCTTCTCACTAATACAGGTACAGATCAAAACTCTACAGGTCCTGAAACAGGTGATGTTTTGCGGTAAATGTCCAAATATTTAGATTTAGATCTCCTTTAATGAATAAAATGGTTTTAATTGATACTTCTACCATATATAGAATACTCCACTTCTACCATTTATTGCCATTTTATAAATAGTATTTATATTATAGAATGAAGAAATTATTCTACCATGCCATAAATCAAATTACTGGCTGTTTATGGTTGCCGAGCAACATAGCAACTTGGCGCATTATTGCAGAACATAAAGTTATGTGTAAAGTCTAAACTCTCCATTTCAGATGATTATTTTTGGAAATGACACTTGTGTATGTGTGACTGATTTCTATTTAAAATCCATTGTTCTTTTTTAATATCTGAAAATGTTGGCATCCAAAAATACTTCTGCTGCCATCTGGACCATAATTTCCTTATGTTTGTTTATAAGGTTTAGCATGTGCTAGAGCTGATTTAGACTCAAGGTAACAAGTTGACTTTACAGGGTAACATTATCTGCCCTGTTCTCAAGGCTTATATTAACCTGGCCGCAGCCAATGATTCCTCTTCATGCTGTCTAATATCTGCAGCCTAGCTTTGTTAGGAAGATATTTCCGTAATATTACTTTCACTTAGACAGCACGTAATATTACTTCCACAAGTGCTTATGTAATGGCATTTGAATGCCATCGGGAACCTTTATCAGGCTGGAATAACTGATTGTTTATTCCACAGGGACACACTATAAGATCATCCAGTTCATTCAGGACCTTCTCTTGGGAAATGTTATGTGGCTGCACTGAAGAACTATACTTCAAATTAAATGTCTAGGTCATATTAGCCAAAAAAAGAGGATGTTAATAAAGAAGATGGTTTAATTAATGCTGGACTTCATCTTTAATCCTGCTGCCTGGCCTTTTGTTGATGCAAATTCCAAATCATATCCCACTTTTTTTCAATGTATGTCTTCCTTTGACTTTATCTCCTCCTCAAGGTCCAGCTGCTGTGCTCCCCAGTGCAGTTTTAAATGGTGAATGAGAATGGGTATTAATGTAGATGTGTTCAGTGCCTATGGGGAGCGACAAGTACTTTGTCTAGGAGGTAGTGCGTAGATGGTGGGCGGCTTCACTAAACGGTTGAGCAAATGGTAATAGATCATTTTGAATTGGGCATCTCATTCCACCAAATTTCACAAAGGTCAGGTCGTCTAGTCTGACTAAACTTCCTCAGGCTAGACTAGCTGTTGCGTTTCCTGCTAAAATTTAGGCTAAGTATCCTCTGGGAAAATGTAGCAGACTGGAACAAAAGTAGTTTATGCTGTTCATATATAAGAACCACAATCAGCTGCTCTAAGGTTTATACAGCCCTTGAAGATATAGTGTCTGAAGTCTTTCCTGTCTTGGGATTGATTAATTTAAGGGTGAGACTGGATTAAGCATGCTCATCTGCTGTTCTCTGCAGTATGTAAAGATTGATTAAAAGTTTGCCCTGAGCAATCTTTAAAACCCACCAACACATTCACCTGAAATTTCTACGTTTGGCTCGGCCACGTGTGGGCGTTCCAAGTTGTATGGAAAGACATGCCGAAATTCAATCAAATCTAATTTGATTTTTATATTTCTACGGGCGACGTGTCCTGATTGAATTGTATTTGACTCATGTAAAGTGTTTCCACTAAAATTAATCTGTATTTTTGATTTGGATTAATGCTAAATGTTTCTGACCTTGCTGTGTGTCCTTGTTTGTCCCCGTGTGTCTGTTTACAGTGATGCCACGTTTTACTGAGCAGATAGAGGCGGCCGTGGAGGCTCTGAGCGCCAATCCCGGCCAGCCAGTGGATGAGAACGAGTTCATTGACGCTTCACGACTGGTCTACGATGGCGTGAGGGATATCAGGAAAGCTGTGCTCATGATTAGGGTGAGCAGAACTTATCTCTTCCTGAAGTTTAATGAATAGTTTAAAAAATACCCCTGAAGTTTTTTTCATTATTCACTCATGCTCAAATTGTACGGATTCCGTATTGTTGTCTTTAGGCCAATAGGAGATGTTTGGCAAAATGTTTAATCTTTCCTTCCTTACAGTGAAAGCGGATGGTGAAATATACTGCCAAACATGTTTCCCTCCAAGCTGCATGCCCACAGCCGTGCACTTCTGGTGAAATTCCCACGCAGACGGATAACAATTCCGTGCAGATGGCAGGCTCACAAATATGTGTGAAAGGCAGGAAGTTTCTAGAATCAAAGATAAACGAATGGATTTTTAGTTGGGGTCCATCCAATCCTGTCTTTTTAGTATGGAACTGAAGGTGTGCGCATTTTTGTGTAGTAAGATACAGTGCTGGATGATGAATGGTACTTAGATTTTTATGGCCCCAGAGGTCACAAATTATTTTGTTTTGTGATATTGACAATCTTGAGTTTGTCGTTTCTGGGAAAGCATTTTATAAAAATCAGTAGTGAAGACAGTCAATATTTTTTGTTGCGTGTTTTCCCAGAAGAGAGGGGTTGTATATTTTAAATACATATATACACACACTTTAAGTATGTATGTATGTGTGTGTTTGTAGAGAGTGGGAGACAGTTAAAAGTGTTCATGCATAAACTGCATGTGCCAGCTTATTAGTAACTAATGGTGAATTAGTTTTAGGCAAGTTGTAACCTAATTAACCAGATTTCCCTTTCCATGTGCAGTAATATGCGAGCTGTAGTTATCTGAGGGTTAATGGTCTTTGCCTGAGCAAGAATGTAACATCGGACAGATGGTTTCTAGCTCGCAGTGAAGCGTTAGCTAACAGTGACAATGAGCAGACACAGTTCTTTCTCTTCATACAGAGAAGCGCACAGACCCACAACTCGGCTCGCCAAGACACGGAGCAACTAGGTTAAAGGCATTAATTGAGGCAAATATCGTCTTTAGTAGTTCCAGACTAACGAGTTTTCAATTAATTGCACAGATAATGTGCACTGAATTTGAATAATTGGCACATAAGGAAGTGTTTTGGAATGTATTAACAGCGTTAGTTGAAACGAAGAGTGCGGTCACGACCCGGATAATGAAGTCGAAGTAGCAAGGAAAAAAATGTGCGTAGACCACACACACACACACACACACACCTATCTTCTGTTGATCATTGTGCTCTGATTAGAATGACGCATGCATTAATCACCCCTGTCTCTTTATTTCTTTGCAGTCATTGTATGCGCACGCTACAATTGCAAAACATCAACCAGCCCTGTGCTTTCAGACTAGTGAGAATTTATATCGACAGTTTGATGCAGAAGGATCCGTGCATTCAAACTTGCACTGATGTTTTTTTGTAATAACCGAGGGCTTGAATTAGAATATACACCAGATTAGATGGGGGACCCATTACGCTGTATTTGCATTACAATAAGTAATTGATTTTAGAGAGGGGATTTAATTAGCATTTTCCCTTTATTTTTTTAATCCTGGGAGAGCTGTTGCATTCATTTTCCAATCTAGGCATCCTTCTCTAGTTATCTAGATTGATTAAACAGTTTAAAACTTGTCTACTTGTTTAACATGGCCACAGAGTGTTAAACAAGCCCCTTATGCTGAAACACTTGACTTAAGGAAAGGTGGGCGTGATTTTTGCAATATACTTTGTTCTGTTCAGATGGTGACATGCCTTGGTAATAATTTAAGCGCTTTAGGGCTCTTGTTCTAACACAACTATTTTGCCCAGACCAATAAGAACTCACCCAACGGTCTAGCAATCGTTTTCACAGGATTGTAGTCAGTGTGCCCAGTTGTAATATACCCTCCAGACATTCTGAGATAGCAAGACAGAAAAATCACTGCTTTAATGTTTGAGTTTAAAGTTACATTCCCCCACAAGCATGCAACATTAAGCTTACATGTTTGAACAGAGCTTGAGTGCTAGCCAATCCGCCAACGCTAGTGCCCACTGGGCATCAACTTCCAAACCACACAGGAAGTCCTAGATCGGAACAGACAAGTGTGCAACTTGGGCTGCTTAAGATGGACAGAGGCTTTAACCTCAGTAAGTACTGTGATCGCAGTCCTTGCTGGTCGGCCGTCACCTAATGTTTGACAGCCAGGCAGCCCTCGACTCCCATTGAAGAGATGTCACTGGTACTAATGGCCCTTCCATTGCACAGATCCTGTGTGGTTACTGTATTCTGGAACAACCATAGCTGTATCTTACCTACATTGCTTCAGGCAGTTCAGACTGTTTATTCAAATACCTACCCACTCCCGCCCTGGTTTGTAGACGTAATAATTTTCTTGCATAGCAAGATAAATGTTTCTATGCAGGAGATTCTCTATACTAACAATAAAAAGTGATTAAATTTTAGTGGCGCTGCTCTAAAAATACTTCATTGTGATTTTTATTAAAATTGTATTTTTCTTTGCAGCAATATTTACATAATGTGTCTGGACATTTCGTTCTTAACGTAATCCTCAGCCACACTTGGAGCCTTTAGACCTTCGATCGACTTTTCCGGCCTAGATTTTTTTGTATGTCGGCTTCAGCAGCAGGTTTTTGGGATTCTTGAGGTGTATATTATTAGAACGGCTGCATCTGGAGCCAGTCAGAATCTCTTCATAAATGGATTGTACAGACAGTCGGATAAGCACGGCTTGCAGCACTGGCGAAATAATACATCCATATCTCCTCATATCTCGTCCTCTCCTGTATCGAGCTGAAATGCATTTTCTTGTCAGTGAGGGCTCCCCCCACCACCCCTCCCTTTCTCCACCGTTTCCCTTAGCAAACAGGTCCCTCTGCTCAGAAGTGCATACTAATAGAGCAGTAGTGTTTGGCATTCAGTGCAGGGATTAGAGGAGTTAGTTTAGTGCAGTACTGGGAAAATGTGATGTGCTCACTGCATTGATGTACTAGATTATTCCCTTTCTTCTCAAGTGACTGGTAGAGTCTATTTTAACACTTCCAATATTACACTTTCATTCAATATGCGCAGGCAGTGTTTTATTACTGCAGCTTGCTAAGACAAGTGTCACTATTACTACGGCTCATCTAAGACTTCTGCCTAGTATTGCTGCTACTCCCACACTTTTTTGTGCTGCACATGAATATCATCTCGAATCATGCAGTCTTTTGAGGAGAGATGTTCTATTACTTTTCTAAGAGATCAGGACTTGCAAGTGTTGTTTGGTGAATGATAACACTGGCAGAAAAATCCCTTAGACTTGCATTAAAAGAGGGACTGGAGCCATATAGGGAAGCAGATTATTAGAGACTTGAGGATAACAACCACCCACAACACCCTGGAAATGGTCCAGAACACCCTAGCAACTGCATAGCAACACCTTAAAAATGGGCCAGAATGCTTTACAGATTTTCAGTTTTTTATGAAAAACCACTATGTATTCCAGGCTTTGCTGGCAATAACAATATATGATAACCTGCTCTAGATCAAGTGACTCGAGTTGTTTAAAAGCAGCTAGCTTGCTAACTTTCTAACGCCTCTGTTTCTCCACCCTCATTTTTTTCTTCTCGCCCTGCAGACCCCAGAGGAGCTGGATGACTCTGACTTTGAGACAGAAGACTTTGATGCTCGCAGCAGGACCAGCGTACAGACGGAAGATGATCAACTCATTGCCGGACAGAGCGCTCGGGTACGAGAAATGAGACTTTTGTAGTTCTGTAGATATGTTGCCATTTACTCTTGCCCTTTGGCCCTGCAATTGCTTGGTTAGATCTCTTTTTAGATATCTTTGATGCATAATGTTGTCCCATTGGTAGTCCCTGGAATCTGTCACGGGCAGCCAAACTGTGGTCATGAGACACACGGAAGTGCATTTAATGAATCATATTAGCAGTCATTTCCAAAGTATTTTTACTTCAATTTGCCTTTAATTAATTTTCCTCCTTATCAGCCTCAACACAGTCCATTTACAGACTTGGTGAATCGCAGACTCATGAGGTGCTAAACGCTTTTCTCGCAGGTCAGATTTGTGCCGTCATGGCCGAATCCACCTTTGCTTTACTCATCTGCTCAATTAGCACAGGAACTCGAAATCAGTACAGAGTCTTAACACACCGATTCAATGTCAACAGCACACCCGACATTGCCACTCAAAGAAACAGACATCATATCTCACCCCCTCTCTACCTCCATTCCTCTCTCTCTCTAACTCCCTCCCTTCACATCCTCCTCTGTTGCCTTGGCAATGCTTATAAAAATCCATCCTGACATGGCTGGAAGGAACAGTGTAGATTTTATATATATATTATTTCGTTATTAATTTGAATATTCTGTAGTCTGCAGCTGTGGTGATGGTAGACTCTGCTGATGATTGGCATCCTGGTTTTCTTTTAAATTCAGTATCTTGTAAGGGTAGTAAACAGAGAGAGATAGAGACAGACAGAGAGGGAGATAATGTGAGCCAAGTTGTGTATGGGGATCTTGTTAGTGAGAGTGACATGTTTCCTGTGAACACACCTTTGACGGCCATGACAATTTATCTGACAGCAAAAATGGAAGAGCAGTTGTGGCCAGTTTTGAGTACATGGTCCAGAATTATGCAGATCCACTTTTTTATATTTCAATAACATTGTTAATGGCCAGAAAAGATTATCTTTAGGTATTTACTGTATTTTTGTGCTGTGCGGGATGCATATTCCGTGTTCCTGGAACTCCACGGATGTAATTATAGACCTCTCACCCGCCGTCTCCATGCAGTGCACATTGGAAAATATAAAATATAATATATTCAGCTCCAATCATCTAGGGAAGACAGGAGACTTTTCTAAAAAGTCCAAGATTCAAAATGAAAGGCTGTTGTTTGGAGAGGAAGGCATTGCATTGAATCTTGTGCTAGGGAACGAATAATGTTATTGATTGAAGAGTTGTAGAAAACGGGGCCGTGGAGGTTGTGCTCGAGTAAGAATGTGATTATATAAGTCTGTAATCACTGTCCTGCCTCCTGTTCCACCCCCTGAGGCTTTTGATTTAGTCCCTTCCTCCAGTGGGAATCCCAGTCAGTTAGCTAAAGTGCGTCACGTGTGTGCTGGTGCTCCACATATCAAGAACAATTTCAGTTTACGATGCCAAAAACGGCAAGTCTTAGTTAAAGAGCCAGATGAAAATATAGGTCAAAGCAAAAAAGTACCAGTTTCCTTTTTTTTATTGAATTTATTGTTCAATATTCCAGCGTGTCCTAATGAGACATTTCCACTGACAAATTATTTTTCTCTCCACACTGAAAGTAAAAATGCTGTGCAATGTGACAATCACAGGCAATTAGAATGCATATCTAATGACTAATGTATAGCTATGTGGATCGGGTTTGTGAACCAATGAAATTTAACTAGAAGGAGGTACCAAGCAAAAAGGCACAGATATAGTCACCAAGCATCCTGTAGCTAACTGTTTAGCTGGTTAGGGCAATAATAAATACAAAAACAAACAATTAACTTACAGATATTTATGAGCTTTTATCAATTGCTGCTTAATTGTATTGGGTCCAGTTAGACATTTTACAGGTTTTACTCGCCTTTCTGTTGATTCTTGATCAGTGACACGCATTCGACTGGCCTCCTTGTTCGTGTTTAGCAGGACTACTGAGGCCATAGAAAGCATTGCTCAGCACAGTTATAAAAGGTTGTGAACCTTTTACAGAATTAGAGGAATGAAGTTTCATAGCCCATGCATAAGCAGCCAAAGCTGTAAAATCTCTCGCTTACCCGGTCCAGGCTGGTCATGCAAGAAATGAGGAGATGAGAGAAAGGAAGGACAAAGAGAAGAACAGAACCGAGAAGGGCGATTAAACACCAGTTTTCTTTTTTGATTGCATATCATTTGTGGTATCTTTTCCTCATTAACAGTCATAGATCAGCCTATCATGCATGTTTATGTATATATATATATATATTCTGTATATTTTTGTTCTGTGGATTGGCAGGCCATCATGGCTCAGTTACCCCAGGAGCAGAAGGCAAAGATTGCAGAACAGGTGGCCAGTTTCCAGGAGGAAAAGAGCAAGCTGGACGCCGAAGTGTCCAAGTGGGATGACAGTGGCAATGACATCATCGTTCTGGCCAAGCAGATGTGTATGATCATGATGGAGATGACTGACTTCACCAGGTGAGACCAGACCTCTCTCTCTGCCTGCCAGAGACCCCACACACACACCTCTTAGACTCAACCCAATAGGCTTCTCTATCCATGCGTTACTGCTTCGGTTTCACTATGTACCGGCTCAGTGGTTCAGCTTTATATTGGTTTGTATGGCAGTTTGCATTGGCAATAAAATGTGCACTTGCTTTTTTGATGGGAAACCTTTTCTAATATTGAAAGGCAGGCTGGTGAAGTCTGTTTCTATACCTAATTTCCCCTGTCATTTGCTTAAATCGCCCATCAATTAGTAAGGCCTAATATTAACTGAGACAAGCACTCGGTTCCATCTCATGGAATTTTTTTCCCTTTCAGTGGAAGCAAATGAGCTGTGGATTTTTTTTCCTGGGCTTTATCGTGCCTCATTTCCCTGCCTCTTTGTTTTTCCATCATTTGTGATTCCGGTGTTCTCCCATATGTGAAAGACAAGACTGAAGGGTAGAAATATTATTTGTCCTTAAAAGTTTAAGTTTACGCAGCAACAGAAAACAGTTGTCAGTCGGTTACGTTCACACACAGTTATGTTGTGGTTATGAATGCTATTCATGACTATTGTCAAAAAGGGATATAAAAGTGGCTTGACTTCAATTGTCCATTCAGACAGACGGTATTTGCTTCCGTAAATGGAGTCACACCTGTTAATAAATACAGGTTCCAAACACAGTGTAACCCCCCTCTTCTCCAAAAGTGCACCTAGGAAGCAACTCAAGACAAGATTCTAGCAGAGGAAAAGGTCACTTAAGTTTCTTCCCTGTGTTCTGGCAGATTTTAGGAATGGGCTGTTTTAGGTGTGTCCGAGAGCACGCTCATGGACCGCACACCTGAGTAACCAGCATCTGCTCTCCCAGAAGTCACTGTCTGTGCATGTGTGTTGGTCTGTCTCTTCACTGCCTATGCTAACCAAGATCCTTTTTCCAGGTGGATCGTGCAGAGGACACGATTAGTGTTTGCATGCTGTAATATCTGCAGGAAGGCTGTCACATATCTATAGCAGATATATCTATAGAACCGGGAAACCTTCACAACAGATTTCTGATGTTAAAAATATTGCTCAGCTGAAGCAGAGTTATGTAGATTTATCAGTGTACTAAATTAAAAAATACTGATTGTCCCGTTCCTAGATGCTAATTGGTCGAAATAGCGATCCAGCTTTGAAATAGTAACAGCTGATGCAAAACATCTGTCCTGCAAAACATCTAATGCGTACATAATTTTGCAGCACTCATGGAATTGCCTTACTGTGAACATGTCATGAATTATATCAGTAAATTACTTTAGTTTTTGCTGTATAATACAACACAGCCTATATGTTGCTTAAAAGTACAACACACTTTCCCAATTAGCAGTTATCTAATTGTCTCATAAAATAACTGACAATTAACAACTGTTTGTCATCTTTAGATCCTGTATATTATTATCCTTTGATTAATCAGTTATTCTCATTTTTTGAATGATCACAGTTTCTCATTTGTTTACTGTATGACACCGGTCTAATCAGTTATATCATTCTGTTGACTCAAACTGTTTTCATTATCATATTTCATCCATTAGATGTTGCAGCCCTAAATATATGTGTATATTTATCAGGTGTGTTTTATTGGACCCTGTATGATAGTGTTATTAATTTTGAAGGTTAAATGGAGATGATCACACCTTATTGAAGGCCTCCAGAAATCTGTCACTGTCCCAAATTTAAAAGCAACAAGGCTACGATACATCTGTCAGCGACGTTGCACAGATTTGGTGGCGTTTGCATGAAAAATGACGATCCGAGCTTAAGTGTCACCTGCAGAAATGTGCTGGGTGAAGGTCTCAGCGAGTTAATCCGGTCTACGCCCAAATTATTGCCCCTCGACCTTGAGTGTCTACACGGCCCTATGGAGGTTAATGCAATAAAGGGGAAATTGATTTTGGGGGCCTTTATCCAGCCACAATATCTGCAGAGGAGCGCCTTGCCACCAGTTCTGCTTATGTCCCGTTCTGCTCATGAATAAAGCATGCATTGCCTCGATTCGTGTCACATATTTTGGAGCCACCTGTCTGTGCATGCTGTGGTCCAGTGCTTGAGTGGCTATTTGCCACACACACACAATTGCGCTATCCCCATCTGGAACGAGTATCAGTGGCTAATTTCAGTCAGATTTGCATATCTGAGTATGAGATTGTCAAGTAAAATGGAGTCACCCTTGCTCTACAGTTACCTTGTAGTCACACCAACCCCCCCACACAGTAAACACACGTCCATTTCAGTCCTGTTGCAGGTTTGGCCAGGCCATAGTCTGAGAGAGATGAACTGTTTTTTATTGCATTTTAAAATATAAAAAAAGAAGCAGAGAAAACGCACTAACTTTGTGGGGTCTACTCTTTATTTCAAGCATGTCTCTGGTGAATTATTTTGACTGTTATGATGGATGCAGCCCTTTATTTCATGCTTGAAGGAAGACCTTCTCTAAAAAACAGAGAACAAGAGAGATTCCGAGCTGTAACAGAGAGGGGTGACTTTAGGGAAAGAGACGGAACACAAAATTCCATCTGTTGTGGGTTGGATTGTTCAGTTTAGCCTGAAGAGAGCAGCTTTGAATCCAGGTTGCACCACTTGCCAACTGTGCCCTGCAGTCCCTTGTGGGCATACAGAACTGGCAAATGGCTGGCCAGCTCGTAGCCGGGCGCCGCTGGGGGGGATGGGGCAGCATTGGAGACTGGGACGCATGAGGCCAGAACTATTAATTGAACTGAAGTGGCAGTGACCCCAGGAAGCTGACCAGACATCACAGAAGTGGGTGGGAACTTCTGTTAGCTCACACCATATGTCTCTCTCTCTTTGACTGTCTGTCAGTCTTTTTTCATGTCTCTCACCCATTTATGCCCCCTTTGTCTTTAAGATGCAGGTGAATGGAAGAGTGTTGGAAGGGGTGTCTCTTTAAATGAGAGTAATTGATTAAAAGTGATTTGATGTTGTCTTTATATGCCTATTTATGGGTTACATGTATATATGGGAGTGTGTGTACGTATATATGGTTGGTGTGTGTAATGATAAATTATGCATATAATGTATGTAATGTTTTTCCTCCAGGGGTAAAGGGCCACTCAAAAACACGTCTGATGTGATTAGCGCTGCGAAGAAGATTGCTGAGGCCGGCTCAAGAATGGACAAGCTGGGCCGCGCCATTGCAGATCAAGTAAGTTTAACTGCATGATTTCATTTAGCGGCGACATCATCGCCCAGTGAATTTGCCAAGCTCTTGTGTTTTAAAGAAGTTAATCCCTACCAGGCACTCCAGTGAAACCCATCAGTGCATCATTTATTTCCCAGGCCAAATCGCATCCCGGCTTTTTCGGGATTGTACAGACACCACTGTGGGACTGTCGTAAATTTAATCCCTACAGTCCAACACTTTATTTTCCTGGAAAGCTCTTATTCCTGAAGCTGAGTGACAACGACAGGTTCACAGGCTTCGTGAAAATAATATGGGAACATTTCCAGTAAACATCAAACCGTGGTATGTGCTTCAAGGGCTTATTCTCATTCCTTTTTATTCTTCAATAGCGAGGTTGAAAGGAATATTGTGAGCTCGGGAAAGGGTTTTGCACAGCAGAATCATCGCCCATCACTCATCCCACCATGAAGGCCTCACCTCTCAGTGTCATTTAATTAAAACCACGCGCCACGCTGCGCTAGCAACGTCGTTCGGCGCGAAAACTACCAGTTGACACGTAAATAGCGCTCTTAGTGTGTGATTTTAGAATCTAAATCTGTTGCTGCTCTTTTGGAACCTGTCCTGACCTTGTGAAGCTCCGGGTGAATTTCCTGCATCTAAATTGGTGCATTTGTGACACTGTTTTACTCATGCGGCGCGGTGCAGCATCCAGGGAGGGAAAGTGCAGATATGCTGCATAATCCCATTTGCCGTGTGGCTATGGCCGTTAATTAACCATGCCAGTGAACGTCTGCGGCGTGCTTTCAAAAAGATTCCTTTAACATAATCTCGCATAAGCAGCAGTCTTCGCTCGAACTGCAGTGCCACACTTTTGATATTTTATTTAGGTTGCACTTTGATCCTACAAGCTGCAGCTCCACTTTTCAAGTCTGTAGTAAAGCTACCTGTACTGACCCAATTGGACAGGAATACTAAATGTCCGGTTCAGAGACTGTGAAAGCTTTCACAGGCAGCCACGTCCCGACGTCGTCTTTGATGTTGCTTGTTTAGTGCGGTGAATACAATGATATTCCCTGCAGGAAACAGATGGGCACTGTGCAGGTGCTAATGTGTGTGTATGTGGAAGCACTTCTTTGCTTGTGCGCACAAACTAGCACGTAAGTGAAAACGCATTAGTTTGTTTTTATGAGGTGTATATTGTTGTAATCCCACCATTGTGTTGTGTAGTAATGGGATTGATTTTTGTGTAGTGTAACAGAATGGGTGGTATTGAGGGTTCTGAGGGGTCTACAGTGCTACATGCATTAATAAGTTAAGTGCATTGGCTGTGGAAAAGGGTCTTCTTGAGTGCTTTCAAACATAGGCAGCCCTCCCCCATGCCTGATACCAACCAGGCCAGTACTGGATGGTCCACCCCTCCTCCTGTCCTGATGTGAATTAAGGGCAGTAGGTGAACAAAAACCGAAAGAAAAGTGCTTTGGAAAGCCCAGTGCGAGACCTGAATTCATTAAGTGTGATTCGTCTTTAATTAGTAGCGTAATTACCAGGTGGCCCCTTTTTTATATATATTTACACAGGCTATATTTAGACTGCTAATCACACCTTACTGTGCAGAAGAGGCTGCCAGAGGCTAACAGAAAAGAGGCTAAATGAACAAAGCAGACAGTTCTTTATTCAGGAGTATGATTCAACAGATTCAGAGCAGCCTGTGGAGGGTTGAAAAGCAAATAATTATGACACTTATTTCCCCATCTTCTGTCCCTCACTCTCTCCCTGTGTCTTCCTCTCTCTCGCTGTGTTTGTCATATCAAAGCCCTGTCACTGAATACACAACAGTGGGCCACAGCATCACTTCTGTCTGCATGTCTAGTTTGTCATGTCGTTGAAATTGTACCGATGTAACGGACCGAATACGTAACACACGAGAGCCGCATCATTGTTATTCATATTTCTTTAGAAACCCGATACAGATAGGCGGGTTAAATCAGGGCAGGGTAACAAATGCGATTTGAAAAGAGCAAGCATGAGATGTGTTGCATAAGTCTGTTTTTACTTTTAGCCAGCAATGGAACAGCAAGATGAAGCGTCCCAGCTGCAGGCTCGACTGCACTTAAACTTAGCAGATCAAAATGAGGAGGTGACAACTGCAACTTCAAGCCAAGCAAAGAAGCCAGCAAGACAGCAGATCTGGGGCGGATGGTGTGGGCGATCGGTGACTAGTGAAAAGAGATCTTTTAAAAATCCACGGGTGGCACGTTTTAATTGGAGAATCAGACTTGTTCGCTTTAAAAGCGATCCGTAAAAGCGGATCATAACACTCACCGTTACGTACTGTAAGGTTTTGTGCATTTTTAGGGCGCTGGCAGAAATGTTCAGGCAGGTTTAGGAATCGGTTAAGTGGCTGTAACGGAGCTCGATTAAAGTTTAAAGAAATGAGTGTAGCGCAAAGATGAAGATGCAGGATGTAGGTCATTGCCACACAAAGGTCTGCACTGCAGCTTATAAAGAATTTACAAGCAGATATCTGCAGGGCAACTTATGAGGGTTTCATCTAAGCGCCGTGCCAAACAAACAATGCTGTGTAATTGAGATTTATAATGTAAATTCATGAGCCCAGAAATAATCGGCCGGACATACAAGGGCATGAAATCGCCACACACAGACCAGATCACGCAATGTCAGGGATGCAGGCCTGCGGTGGTAACGCATGCGTTTTATTTTGGTGACGTATATCGACATACATAGTGTATTTTTCCATTTTATATTCAGTAAGGGAAGATTTATGGAGATCCGTAGGAACCACCAAAGGTTGGATTAATCCCTGCTCTGCCCCCTGGCTGCTTAACAGTGACAGGCCTGTAAATTTCCCCCCACAGTTGGGGAGCAAAAAATAGGAGACCCACAAATTCTCAGCACAGCACTTTAACAGTGGGGACCTTAGAGGACACCCACCAATCTGAACTGCTGGGTTTGTCGTAATGGCTGGTCATTGGCAGCATTTCTTAGTATTTCCACAGATTGTGTATGCCATGTTCATTTGCACTGGGAATTTTAATTGGCATGTTTTAGACATCTGAATATATATGAATATATAAGTATTCGTACAATACTTGTTTTCTCATTTTGCTGAATTTTAAATGCCATATTTATTTTAATGCATTATTTATATGTTCTTAAACTGAAATATGCGGTTATAAATTTAATTCTTGTTTGCAAAGGTCTAGATTTACGCTGAACAATTCGGTTACTGATAACGGTACAGGCATCTATAAGCTGAGAATCTTTAAAGTTACTACAACGTTTCCATAAGAGATACCTCAGAGTTCAGCACTAAAGTGATTTCGTGTGAGATGTGTAGGATAGGAGTATAAAGTGCAATCCATGTGTCCCAGTGGGAACTGTTGGATCCTTTATTTAAAAGTTGACACATCAAACCAGACATCTAGGAAAAGTTGCCCGCCAGACTCTTTCCATGAGAACAAGAACTTTCGCTCCAATGTAGAAAAGAAAACTTAAGGCTTGAGAGAGAATTCAAGTTTCAAGCAAGACAGTGACCTGAACTGAACAAGGCCAAATAAATAGTAGCGTGGCTGAAGAACAAAAAGTGCTTTAATGGCTCAGGCATACTCATCTCAGTCCACTCAAGATACTGTGGCACCTTTAAAAATTGCTGTGCACAGACATCACCCACCCCATCTGAAGCAAATCTGCCTATCATTTCTGCAGAACATAGAGAAAGAGAGAGAGAACTATTCATGTTTTATTTCTCAGAACATTTTGAACAAAAGCAATAGCTGTTTTTTAACTTGGTGAGCTTTTCTTACCTTGACTGTGTATTTGGACGTTGCCAAAAACGTTTTCTCGCTAGGCAGCTCATTTGATTTTAACACAGTCAATTTCATAATGAAATAATTTATTTTGAGGTGCATTTAAAATGAAGCGTACATCAATAACAGTATCACACCCCACAAAATCCAAATGTAGCATTTGCAATTTGGTAAAACAAGAGCTGGGTAATGTTCTTAATGCAGGTTGTGTGAAATAGGTGCTGTTAAATATGCTTTTGAAACAGGCAGTGCTATTAATAACTATCTGTTATGGAAGTGCTTGTCTGTTTTGGCAGGCGTGATGGCAGCTTTTGCCATGTCATGCTGTGGCTATTCAATTGCTCACTGATCAGTGATGCATCACTAATGCAAGTCACATTAGTAATAACAACATCAGAAAACCTCATATCTTGAAATTGAAGTTGCTGGTACAAGATGACTTGTTTTTTTCCCCTTGTCATTTTGATTGAGTTTACAATTGCCCTCTGATCCTAGAACAGGGCATTATTAAACAGATTGGATTGGCACTGGCGTATATTAAGAGTTCCTTTTTTTCTTGGGGTAATTTGGTGGGATAGAGGCAAGATCATCAGTCTGTTTCGAATGCCGCTTGATTGATTATCATGGACCGTGATGGCGTTATATTTAGCCATTTAAAAATAAAACAAATGCACCACCGGCCCATTTAAATGCAATATAAAACACATTAGCCTCATGAAGAGACGTTCTTCTGTCCAAGTGCATTAGAGCTGTCTCTATTAAAGAAACTACAGATGAATCTTTTATCTCGGTAAAAAATGACTCTGATGTTAACAGGTGCTTTTAAAATGAACCTTCGATTGCCTTGTGTGCTTTGCTGATTCCAGTTTATACACTGAATGCTAATGAGTGGACTAAAAGTTTTGCTCCTTTTTGCCTCTGTGGAAGGACGTTTGTGTGATGCATCTGAGTGTTTGTTTCGTTTGGGTGTTTTTGGATCTGTGCTAGGATTTTTGTTTTATTGCCATTGTGTCTGCCACTTGCCCCGGCTCTGTTTGAATGTGCCACTCGCATAGCCTGTAAATACAATCCAGAATGAGTTCACACCTGAAAGATGTGTTGAAAGATCAGGTTTGAGATCCAGAAAGCCTTTTTTTTGTTTTTTTGCAGGTCATAGACAGAGTGTCAATTTTCCACCTGCGCTGTTCTCAGATTGTGTCTCTGTTGGATGTGTTATTGGAAAATGAAGTTTATTTACTCCAGGCATTTTTCTTCTTTTTACAGAAGTGTGTAGTTTTCAGGTCTTTTCCCAAATGGAAAAATCAACATCTGCCAGCAGTCGTCCAACATGGCCCTTCAACTATGTTGGGAGCCACTTTCAGACAAGCGATTTAAAAGTGCTTGTGTTAAATGTGATTAGTTTGTCCCTCTCCTCTCCCTCAGAATTAACCAGAAAATCTTTAACGATAAACTTCAGCCGCTGGCTCAGGTTTGTGGAATGTCTGTTGGTGTGCATGTCTGTTGTTAACACTTTCTGTGGTTTGGGACTGAAATAAACACCAGGTAATCATATCTATGGAAATTCTCTCACAGAAAACCCATCATGCTCTAATCACCTCCATATGTCATCTGCTTTCTGTTCATTAGAGAGAAAACACACCTCATTCAGAGCCCCTCTCAGAAGAGCCCCTTTCAGTATCAATATTTGCTGGCTTTAGTGGGCATAACCAACAAAAGAATGACTCCAGAAAAGCCCATTTATAATCAGGGTCTCTCCACATTAAAATGCTGCAGTGTCAGTGAATAAAGGAAACTGGCATTTCTCCTCCCTGATGTGATCAGAAAGGTCAGAGTCCTGCCTATGCTGTTGTACTACCATCACCTATTTAGAAAGGAATTCAGCAGGCAAGATGACATTTTGTGTGATGTGCCCTGACCTTCCTTTTCACTTTTATAGCAGGATATTTTTAACGTTGAAGTGTGAAATACGTTATTTCTTCAATACCTGTGTTCTCTTCCGCTCCTCGGCCCCCGATAGTGGAAGTCCTCACGTTGTTTCGATGTTTACTGGATAGTCAGTCTTTTTAAAATGTGTTGATGGTTTCACTTGTACATTAGAGGACAGAGGTGCATTATTTACACATGGGAAACACATTTGCAATGTAGGGGAAGAAATGTAACATTCATTTTCATGAATATGTAAATGGTAGAACTTGCTCCGTATGGGCTTTTCCGGTAACTATAGGTGATAAAAACAAACTCATTTTTCTTAGTAGAGAAAACTAAGTTTTCAGGGTAACTACAATCTTCATTTCCTCTGTACTTATTGTACCCACTTAAGCTCAGTTCAGGTGAATTCATTAGTGTTAGTTGACCTCTTTGAATGAGAAGGTGAGATGAATATAATGAGAACAGTTTTGTCACTTGCCCCTTGTGTAACTAAGGTCCTAAAGATGCTAGAAGTTTTACCTCTTTACTAGCAAGTTAATTAATATAGTGACCATCTCGTCACTTTTCTTGCCACTACTTCAACTTAAGATTTAGAACTGCACAGGCCATTATTTTTCAACACCTAGTTCATTTTAAGTCAGCATGTATAAGCACAAGCTGTGTTTAATTCTAAGTTAAAGTCACTTGGGAACTAATATAAGATGTATTTCCTTGCAAAGATAAAAATGTCGGTAATGTCGGTCCTTCTCGGGCAGAATCAGCTTCTTTAAACTCCTAAAAAATAGTTTGTTAGCTGTCTTTTAGATTTTGCCAACCAAGAGTGGTAAAGTCCCTTAAGTAACTGTATTTACATTAGCGAAGGGGTTGAAGTCGGGGTGGAGTTGAATGGAAGGTTAGGGAATGCTCTTTGAAGCTATATAGGTTCCTTAAATAAAAATTCTCAGAAGTCACTCATTTTTAAACAGAATGATAAATGAATGCAGAAACAGCACGTGGGTTGGCCCGATAAAGGAATTACCGGACACTGCACCTCTGCTGTAGTAGCTTTTTTGCAGCCGCGTGGGTTTGAAAGCACCTGCGTAGGCAGAACCGCATGCGATATGCGTGCAGCCCATGCGCGTCGAAGAAAGTTGGCAATACTTTTGTTTGATGTATGGATCACGCATTCACATGCGTCTAGGTCAGGGCAGGCTGGCTGCATTTCCTGTTCAACTTGGATGAATTCAGCAGCTGAGCATGCACAAGTGATGCTTTCAGAGGGCCAATTTGAGCCGTCTCAAACAGGAGTCAAGCTTCTGATTGGTATGCATAGCAGGTTTCATTTTAGCAGGGCTCTGTTCTAATTCACCGCCATCCTCTTCCCTCTCTCTTCCTCTGTCTCATTCTGCTCTTGTCTGACTTCCTCTGCAGTAAGCTCTTGCTGTAGGGAAAGAAAGCAGCTTGGTGATTGATA
>JAZGTK010002823.1:0-29911 GCA_036877625.1 Ambastaia sidthimunki | reverse complement strand
GAAGAATGGCCAGAATATTCTTCAAACATTCACCTTTTGTGGTTCACAAAATAAAGCAAGCCATACAGGTTTGGACAGATGACGTGTTTTTATTGTTGTATTTTTTTGTTCAGCTATACCTTTAACACCCAGCAATACAAAAATGAAATGCACACTTCAACACACACGCTCCCACAAGTCATCTTTACGATTATAGAAAATCTTTATTCTTGCTGTGCCTGTTCACCGATACAGTTTAACTGCAAATGCGAGAACGACTTTTTTTTATACATATAATCTCCCGCGATGAAGGGCAATTTAGATAATATCATTACAGCTAACTCAGTAATGAGTTTTAACTCAAATGTTGTTTCACATTCCAATATCAGTAATATTAAGAACATTACAAAGTCGTAGGTTTAATATCAGTCGTTTTGATGTGGGCTAGTCAAAGACGACTATTATTATACAACCGTTAATTTGCGCAGGAAAAAAACAAACAAATCATTGGGGTAACTAAATGAAAGGCCAGCGATATCAAATCTGTCACTCTGCGTTTTAGAGGTTGTTGCTCCCACATAAATGTTATGTTTAGCGCAGACCAAGTTGTTATCTCGCTGACTATTCCATGTAAACAGTGCGTCTGTGAGCTGTTAGTGATGAAAATGATGCTGTTTGGGGGAAAATTGAGAAACTCACCCCTGGCACAGTCGTATTCCATAAATCTTTTAGCATGTGCCTGTTGGCTAAAACACTTGGCCTGTGAATAACACCTAACCTCAGAAGTGAGATGGTAAAGAGAGACGGTCTCTCCATTTTAGCATCTGGGCCGATGACGTAGCAAACCGCTTGAGTTTTGACTCGTCCGAAAACTGCTCACTGTGAATGTTGACAGCAATCTTGAAATCATGGACCAGAACACCAGGAAAAAAAAACAAATTTTTATTATTAATAATCCTAAAACCATCATGGTTTGGAAAAGCAGCAAGAAAGCTGAGTGTTTTTGAAGGAAAATTAGACTCACATTATTTCATACAGATGAGCAGGGATTGTTTCTTTAGGAGAGTGGCAGTGCTTGGCTCTGGGGATGGAGATCATCAGGGTTTTTTGGGGCTCTGTGTTTGTGGGGCGGGTTGTGGAGACGCTAGAATGAGAATGGAACCTTTGGACGGAATTTCACTTCTGTCATCCAGATGTTGCATATGACTCCACGAGTTACAGATTAGTCTGGGCTTTAGAGGAGAAAGATTGCATCTTAACTCAGAAAATGACTTTTTTAACCACTTATAACAGGTCAAAGATGTATGAGTTTTAAATCAATATTGAAAATGTGTGAGGCACAATTAGAACTAAATAAAGCTCCTTTCTTTCTTTCTTTCTTTCTTTCTTTCTTTCTTTCTTTCTTTCTTTCTTTCTTTCTTTCTTTCTTTCTTTCTTTCTTTGTCTGTCTTGCTTGTTTTTTGTCTGTGACTCTGTGTTTGTTCTTTCTTTCTTTCTTTCTTTTTTCTCACTCTCCTTCACACTTTTCCTCACTCTCTTTTTCTTGTGTGTGTGTGTGTGTGGTTGTACACAGCTCCTCCTGACAGCGCAGTGAACAGCTCCTGCTCCGACATCAGAGAGATTCCACAGCGAGGTTTTAATTATGTAGTGACTTAACTTGGCTCAAAGTTTCAAGATCCTTATTGAACAACATAAATCTAGAGCAATGACAGCTTCGTTCTCCACACCCCACAAACACGCTGGTCCACAGACCTCCCAGGGTTTAGGAGCAATCTTCTCCAGGATCCAGCTCTCACACAAAACACAGCACTTCCATACAGTAAATATTTTATTCCGGACATTTATTCAGATGTGAATGTGCATATGCACACACAGCATGTGTTTTAAAGTTTTTTTTAGGGATATATGTGTGTCTATTTATTATGCTCTGTTTTTAACTGCAATCCCTATTTAAAAACACTCTCAGTATTTTTAAATAGGGTAATTAGGTGAAGTAGTCAGTGTTAAATACAGGTGTAAATCATCAATATTTCTTACCTTCAGCCATAATAAAGCATAAAGAAATAACTTTACCAAGGATAGGGGCTTAAAAAGTATCAGAAGGCCATAATTCATAATTTTATTTTGAATTTATTAAAGTAAATAATTGTAATAATCAACATACACATTTGTTCCACCACGATCTTTACTCTAACTGTAGACTGTTTCAGGTTGCCAAGCAACATAGAAACTTGGCATTAATGTAGAACGTACAGTCTAAGTTTATAGTAATTTTACTGCTAGTCAAATCAGAAGTTACAGTCGGAAGTGTTTGTTTTATGACTGTGCTGTTTTAAAAGAAAATAAGTATATTCGAAAACAACATTGTGCCAACTTTTTTCTTTGATTGCAGAAGTTCATTCAAGGATGGTTTTATGGATGCTGATGGTCTCCGGCCAGCTAGGCGAGCCCAGATCTTATGAGAAATATCATAAAACGTGCGACAGCGCTGAATAACTAAAGGGAAATTGTGTAGGTATGTTAATGATGTCCCCTTTAGCAGCAGCTTTTAATAAGACTATGTTTCTCAGAACTCTCTAAAATGCCCAGATCTCATTTTCTCGTCTACGCAGACCCCCATTAGCACACTTACGAACTTTCACACTGGCTTAATTTCAAAATTAAACACCTGTATTTGTTACCCACCGCCGTCGAAAGGTGTTTTTCAAAGGTGACAGCGCTAATCACGGCTCGTCCGCAATACCCTCGTCTCTCTGCAGGCTAGCATCCTGTTTTCCAGGCCAACGTTCTCGACTTCAGCTGTTCTGCAGCCGCCTGGCGTTTGGAGCCGTGTGAACGCACCCCCACTGCATCGCACACGCACCGAGATGGTTCTTGTGAGTGAGAAAATTATCAGATTTATCTTGCGTCTCCATGGGCACTTTTTAAAGAACATTAAATTTAGCTAATTAAATAAAGGGTCAGCGGGAACAATGGAAGTGCGGCGCACGAAGACAACAGAGTGTTAAAGAAAAATGTAACATGCACTAGTTAAGATCTGAAGACCAGACCAAAGCAGCCATAAACACTTAAAGGGACAGTACACCCAAAAATAATGTCACATATTCACCTCCATGATGTTCTTGTGGAACACAAAAGGAGCTATCTAGAACTATCTACAATGTCTGAGCTGCTGTTTTCCACACAATGAAAGCAAATGGTGACCACGGCTGTCTCCAGTCCCCATCCACTTTCACAGAAAACAACAGCTTGGAGTTATTCTGCTAGATGACTCCTTTTGTGTTCCCCAGAAGAAAGAAAGTCATGCAGGCTTTTGGAACAGCACAAACTATCACTTCAAAAGACTTTTTAAATGTCTGCAAGTGTTAGCACAAAAACAATCCCTCATACAATTTAACCGCTACTTTCCAGGTGTGGGCGTATGCAGATTGGATTTGGCTGTAATTTGCGGTAAAACACAAATATGCGTTTTGTTTGTTTGTTTACCGTTGCACTATTTCCCGCTCTGTTTTTTTTGTGGAAGGAATGATGAAGGCAGGGAAGGAAGAAGAGGATTAGCCGGTGTTATGTGATGAGTGAATTAGTCCGTCTGTGAAGCTATTGCCACAGCAGCACCTGCTCTGTGAGGTTTTGTGATGCGTTTGCAGCCCATGAGTGACTCGAACCGCTATAAAGGTACACATTTAAAAGACAAAGTATGTTGCTGAGATTTAATGACAGCCACGGTGCAGCAAAGCTTAAAATAACATGATGGTAAAATTTATGAAAAGTGTCATCATTTTCTTGCGATTGCAGTGCAAGAAAATAATGAATGTGCCCTTTTTCTGCATATATACACAAGCGCATGTATGTATGTATGTGCATATATATACATATATACATACATGCATGTATATATACATATACATTTATATACACGTGTGTGTGTGTGTAACTTTTTTCTTGTGTTTATAGTTCCTTGTGTTTCCTGGTACTTTATGGGCTTTTTGACTTTTTCCCCAAACTAAAAACATTTTTGTTAGCTCTAACTGTAATGCTTTTTCATAGTTTCTTTAATGTGCAGGCCTGGCTTATAATGTAGGCAGCAGCGTTACAATATAATCACAACGTTAGGCTTATAACAATAAAGAAAATCACACCAAACAAAACTGACATCATTTCCTGAATTTTTGTAATATTTACAGGCTTTTAAAGTGGTTGGTTCTATTGTAATATAAATATAAAATATACATACAGTCCCATACTGCTTTTACTTGTGTAACCCATAGTTACCTTTCTAACACACTGTTTCACTTGTAGGTTAACTGTTGAATGCTGTGTGTGTGACAACTAAGACCTGGCATTAGAAGGTGAGTTTAAGATAACAACTAGTTAAAAATTATTTTATTTAAATGTTTAAATGTTATTTATGTGGTATGTATTTGTATATGTTATAAATACTGCATTTAATAATTCAAATGAGAAAATTGGATGTTTTAGAAAATTGGAAGTTTTTACCCAGCTTGACTTGGCAACCCTGGTTATTAATAGAAAAATAAAAATACCAGGTTATTAAATAACAGCTGTGCAGAACAAATAAATTGCTCATTGAATTAGTGCAGCGAGAACTTTTTCCACTGTTTACATATCAACTCTGCAAAAATCCCGTATGTTACGCAGCAGAGCCGACATGTTAATGCAGTTCAAGTGCTGACTCATGTTCAGCTAAAACTCAACACTTTTCACTTTCATAATTTCAGTAGAAGTCAGATATTCCTCATATGTCCTGTACAAGTGCAACCGTTACCCGCTTGAGGTTGATCTGTTCTGTGAGTTCCTCCCACTCCGGCATTAATCTGATCCTGGCGGAGGAATGTGGGATTTGGCAAGCGTTTGGTCATAAATAAAGAGAGGCCTACACAAAAGAATGTGTTAATTACTAATTATACAGAAAAAGGCCCAGACCAAGCAAACGAGTGCTGGAAGGCAAATGGAGATGTCTGCTCCCGACTGCAGCGTCGGTCCACTTCCATGAAATAGAAACGGAACGTCGCGCTCGTTCGGAATGTTTTCCTGTCCTAATTGTTGCGAGAAAAGAAACATCTGTCGGATGACCTGCTACCAGATCAGAGAGACAGACCGGTTGAAAGAAAGAGGGAACTTTGTGTTGCTAACTAAAGTTAAATATTTAAGAACGTCTCAGTCTCATTAGATATCTAAGATCGTCTTCTTACGGGTTTGGAACTTTGCCTCACCTTCTGAAAAGTGCCTGGAAATACAGTAAGGTGCAGTAAATTACTGTCACAACTCTTGGAGACTATTTGCAGATCAGCGGAAAGTGACAGATGGCGCTTGCATCGAAACGTATTGTGACTGTTATTCAAAAGCAGATTTTTTTCTCCTCTCTTTTTTTCCTGGTGATATTAAAAAATAATGTGTTGTTTTCTTACTGTGTGGCCTATTAATACGGAAAGAAGTGGGGGGAGAATTAAACTTTTAGCAGCCCTTGACACCCGCTGAAATTTAGGGTGTCTATTAAAGATCCTCTTTATAAAAGCAGAATGAAATAATAGATTTTGTGGCTGGCATCTCGCCTGCCTGCAACTTCCTGGGCTCATCATTAGAGCTGGCATCTCCAGGTCTCAGGGAAACATCCGTGGCCCTCAGAGTAACAGCGTCTTCTGCAGCTGTCCTAGCTGCCTGTCTCTGGAGCCTACACTCACTGATGTTAAAAGAAATCTTTATTGTCAGTCACATCTCCTATTCACTTTGTTCACCTGTACTGACAATCCTGGCCTGTGTGTGTGTGTGTGTGCGAGAGAGAGAGAGAGAGAGAACCACMGAGAGATTGTCTGTGTGTGTATATGCGTATACAAGAGATAGAGAGAGAGAGAGAGAGAGAGAGAGAGTCGAGTCCCCGTGCGTGAGTGTGTATACGCGACTCTACCTCCCTCCTGTCCTTTTCGTCTTCCAACATTGGCATCTCTGAGTTTCTAAATGCTTCCTCATTAGTTTAAATCTGTTTGAAATCTCCAAGTGTGAGTCTGGTAATGAAGTGCAAGCAGTAGCCCTCTCTTAAGCCGTGACAGGTGGGAAGATGGCTCATGATGTTTGATTGGGGGGGAGGGGGAAAGCCGGTTCGGAGCAGGGGGGAACGGACTTCTGGATTCCAAAGCATTGTGCTTCAGTCCCTCCGGCAGACAGAACGTGTTTCGACAGCCCCGCTTACGACACCTCTTCAAGTGAAACCGTACAGCAGTTTGGAACGCGGGGCTGACAGTTTGTTGAATTATTTAGCCGGGCCAGATACAGTGTTTGCATTGCCGTTCATTATGCGCTCGGTGTCTTTTAATGAGGTCAATTATGTGGGGCCGACTTCCTGCACAGGAAACAGAGATCCGCCGGGGCAGTGGGCGAGACCGAAACGCAAAGGCGTGGGGAAAAATGACAAGCAGTTTTTAGAACACATGCGTTAATGGATCTGTGCAGAATTGATGCAGAAGTCGTCAGACTCCTTTGTCCGGTAAACACAAAAAGCAAAGTTGCATGTGTCAAAATGCATGAAGTGGCAGGAAAAAAATTACCGTCAAGTTCAGTTTATATTTTGCTTGGTGTATTTGAAAAAAAAAAATTGTGTATTAAATCAGGGTTTGATTCTGGGTTTTGTTGCATCTTACACCTAAAACCTATTAAGTTGTTGACAAGTGTTTTTTAAACCTTACTTAGGTTAGCCAGAACAGTCAAAAAAGAAACAAATAATAATGTCATCATAATTAATGAAAGCAGATTTCTGTTTAACTTTCATACAGTACCAACTTTTTATTGTGACTTTTAATAATTGTAAGAATTTGCTTAAACTTTTTCTTCTCTTCTGGCTATCATTTCTCTGTAACCTGCTATAAGAGAAGATTGTTTGAACATTCGCTCTCCTGTGCCAGTTGGGCAACAAACAAAATTTGTTGAGCACAATCCGCTTTTAGTCTTGTGACCTGGGAAGATAAACAGGGGCGTGTGATGAGGGAGGTAAACAGAGTGACAGAGAGATTTAATCTGGTAATCACGCACACAAAGTTCCGCATCTCCCTTATCTTGTGGGTTTTCCAGAGAGAGAGAGAGAAAGAGAGAGAGATAAGAGTTTATGCTCAGAAGGATTGATTATCTGCTAAATAAACAAATATGGAATCCATGTCTATTAAACCATGACTGAGTTTTTTTTCCATATTTATTTATTTGCTAACTTAACAAAAAAGAAAAGTTTGTGCACCCTTGAAGATAAATTTATAGCATTTTCTTAATCACTGTTATGAATATAAGAATATTTTATTTCTATAAAAAATACAATAATGAATAAGAAATATATATATCTATATTATTTAATTATTTAATTTACTTGCAATACTTGCAAGTATTTATTTGCAATAATAATAATAATAATGAGTCATCTGGCATTCTTCATATTCTCTACATCAATGCTGGAATCTTTTGGTGGCAGCTTCAAATATTTGTGCATGGGTGCAGAAATGATTTTCCCTTTCATTCTCACTCTCTCTTTATTTCCAGATCTTCATAAGTAAGTTGACCTTTAACAGGGAGAGCAAGCTCATTTTTTGCTTCGGTAGCCAAGAATCAGAACATGTCACTTAATTCAAATTGGAATGAAGACAGGTGTGCATGACACAAGCGGTGTGAATCTGTGTTAAAGGACACATAAAGAGAAACTGAATTCTGATGTCTGTGATACAACAGCTGTGCGTTCACGTACAGAATATTTAACAAGATTGTTTTAAAAGGACGAATGATTTCACGTTTATATGTTTTTTAAGAATCCTTAAAGAGACAGATGTTTCAGACAGAATGATTGTCAAATTATGAAGCTCTTCCAATCTTAACACAGGCCAGTGAGATCCACATATATAAAATCTCTCGTGATGGTCTTTTTCATTATGATATGAATATTTATAATGTAAAGATCGAACTCGAGAAGCTCAGGGGATTCAGTTCCTGTGATTTTTTTTTATTTTTTTATTCACTTACAGTAAAATCTGTAGGATTGTACTTCATTAGCACCTCCTCCTACAAACTGTCACTGTCTGGACAATTTTGTTTCTCCTTTTTCTTTTAAACGTAGGATTTCCTTTCATTTTGAAATATCTTTGATCAAATGCTTTTCTCTATACAAATAACATCTGTTCACCTGTTATGAATTTGCAGTGTCTGGTCTTACACTAGTCATGATATCTAGGCTTCAGTTTCCATGAAAATTTTAATGTCCATGCAGTTATTTTTATTACGGTAAAACTGTGATTTGATTCAGTGTTAGCCACCACTGGCAATCAAATTAAATAAAAAAAAACAAATGAAATCTTCTTACACAATTTCCAGGAGATCTCGTATTAAATTATAAAGATTTTTACAGTAGTTACAATAGCTGTGTGGTATTTCAACAGAATATTTGATATACGGTTACCGCGATGCATTTTTAGGAGTACATAGCATCAAACTTTGCAAAGAACACATTGATCTATATAATGATATTTTTGAAAAATGTGGAAGTTTTATTGCCACAGCTGAGCTTGGCACACCCCATTCCCTCCTGTTCATATTGAGGTAAAGGTAAAACCGGGTGGGTGGGGGAGGAAGGGGGTGAGTGAGGCAGGGTGAAAAACCTCATTCTGCACAGCCCCTCTGCTCAGATAATGCATCACACTTCAACTCCGTCTCATCTTATGCAAAGTGACTTACAAGAGGAGACTGGCGCCAGGAAGCATGCGCTCTCCGTCACTCGAGAGAGGGAAGCAATATTAAAAAGAGTCCCCTGACGGATGCCACAATAGCAGCGCCTTTCATTATCGCCCTGCCGCCTGTGTCAAGCCACCATGTTCTGTTCATTGTGCATGCATAGTAAATGACTATTTACCTGCCATTGCCTTTGATAAGTCAGGCCCCTCTCCGCCGGCCCTTGTCCCCCGGCCCCCCCCTCCGCCGGACCCCCAGGCCGCCTCCGATCGCCCCCTCCTCTGTGCCCACACTCACATTATCATGAGCTTCCCTACTGCCTCCTCTGCTAGAATTTGTAAGATTACATTTTCCACAGGTGCTGTTCTCTGGGGCTTATAAAGGAACTTTCTTTGATTGTTTCCTGCTTTTTTTCTTTACCTCCCGTTTCCTTTTATCCGTTTCCCTCTCAGAGTCGTCCTGGCTCTCGCGCTCTCTGTTCCTCCTCGTCTCGTTCCTGTTCTCTGGCCTTCTTCTGCTGTCGACGTCCCTGCTGGGGTTTTGTGTTTTGGTCGCTCTGTTTGCGGAGTCCCTTGTTTTCAAGTGACATACCGGGATAGATATGCAATATTAAAGAGGGGCCTTATGAATTTTTGACATCTAATTAGTTGCTTCCCGGTTAACATATCACAGCTCACAGGGCAGGGCCTTCTGCCAGGCCCCGGAAGAGGCAAACACACAAAACTGCCGTGCAAAACGTCTCTAGCATGTTGTTCTGTAATATTACTTGTGATCTTTAAGGTTAATTAACGTCTGTATGAACCCAGGATTCTTTTCATGAAATATCCAATTGTACACATTGTTATTTGAACATTATTTGTGCATGTAATAGATACATGTAATGATTTAAAGTGCATTTGAGCTTCGCATTGTCAGTGTGTGATACCGGGAATCAAACACACAGTCTGTACCAGAGTTACAGGAGAAGTGTTGCAGTGATTTGTGACATTGTAACAGTTTATACTGTAGATGGTCCCAGAACTGAATGTACCTGCCACTAAAACACACAGCTACACATAATCTCTCTCTCTCGTTCTCTCGTTCTCTCTCTCTCTCCATCTCTCCATCTCTTTCTCTCAATCTCTCTCTCTCTCCCTCTCTCCACTTCATTGTACATACATTTTACATTTGATCTATGAACAAGACATGCAATATCCAGTTAGCTTGCACACTATACTGTATGTACAGTAGGTTCCAAACATCTGAGCTCACTACTGAAAATGCATGTATGTTTTAATTTACATTTAAACTTCATTACAAATTTGAGTTATAAAAACAATACACTTTAGTATGGGGACCAATTCACACTCGCATATTGGCTGTGTATTAGTTCTTAAAAAGCAGATAATATTGACTTTTTCTGCATGACCATATTGTACATCCTTTAAGCCCATCCTATACCTACATTGTAAAACAACAACTATTTTAAAAAGGTTAAAGTAGTTAAAGTTTAAAGTAAGGTTAAAGTTTAAGATTAAAGTAGTAATCTATAAATTTATTGAGGCAAAATTCATAGTTAATGGTAAATGTGTGTTTCCCATAATAAAGTGTTACCAAAAAACAGTTTGTTCATCTAGTTTCATCTAGTAACATGTGTAATGGGTGCGTCCATCATTTAGTTAAATACCTGATTATTAATGTTATCACACTTCCAGTCTTGTGTGTTTCAATGAAAGCACAGAAATTTAATCTGTTGAGCAGAGTTAGGGTCAATATCACAGATTTCCTCTTTATTTCCTCTTTATAACTTTTTGCAGCCCTAAAACTTAATTTAAAGGTTTAAATGTAAACAAATGAAAAACATAATGTTCAATGTTCTCAGACTCATGTTCTAGCTCCCGTGTCTCATGTGTTTTGCATATATTTGTGTATTCACTGCAGTGCAGGTTCACAGTGAGTTTGTGACTCCAGTTGTAGAGAAGACTGTGTAATCTGACATGGTTAGGAGGGTCTGCAGATAAACTGATAAGAGTTGCTGCACCTTTTGACTTTCATCTGAAAGATCTGTGAACTGATCTCATTATCTGAATCAGCTCAAACGCCTGTTTGCTCTTCACTGTATGATATCAGACGGGCAGTGAGGAGTGAGGCTGGAGTTTGGCCTGGTAAACATAGATGTGTGGCTTCTGAAAATGACCATTTTAATGCTGAACTGATGTCACTTTTTCAATAACTGTGTGTGAGTGTGTGTGTGTGTTTGTGGTCCTTGTATTCACTACATTATAAGGACAAAATGTCCCCACAGGCATAGCAATATCAGTTTGTATTGTAAAACGTTTTCTGTCATGGTTAGGTTTGGGGTAGAGTTAGTGTAGGGGGATAAATTATACAGTTTGTACAGTATAAAAACCATTATGTCTGTGAAATGTCCTTATCAAACATAAAAATATTGTCTAATTCTAATAATATCGATATTTTATGAATTAGAAGTTTGGAATTTAACACTGATGCCTCAACTAGACAGTTTAACAGAAGGGAAAACACACATTGTTGAGTGAAGGGAACATTTGGCAGTCGGGTGCTTGTCTGTGTTGTCTCTTTGGCTGACAGGGTAAGTAAACTTCAGTTTTAGAAGACCACCACCATCGCCATCACTGACGGCTCCCATAGCATAATGATCAATTAACTGATTATTCCGGTGAGGCGCTTGATTCGATAATCAGCGCGGCTATTAATCACTTTTTATCTACTAATCAGCAGCTCCTTATTCATTATGCCGCGCAGATCAGGGAGAAAAGCTCCAAACTGGGCCGTGTTTTCAATCACGGCATCTTCCCTCAGATCCTGTGGTAGGTAACATGTTGCGATTGGACGATAATAGCGCTCAGATCCGTCTGAACTCACGCCATGATGAATTGCAGGTGCTGAGCGGCGAGCCAGGACGGCGGGAAAATGAAAACCAACTGAACGGAATTGGCGAATACTGTAGAAGTTAAGATGGAAAACGAAACGAATGAACTAAACGAATTAACTACTGAGCTGACGTCCAAGGTAATTATTGTTTGGTGTGTTTAGAAAGGATCACAAATGTGAAAACACGTATTTCTAAGCAGAGAAATCTTCGAGGTAAATGGCTTCTAGAAAAGTCAGTGATAACGCTTTATGTGGTACATTTGTGCACCTCGTTCTCTGAGCCGCCTCTTGTGACATGAACGCTTTTCTGTTATTTTTCATTTAGCGTCAATTGACCTGACAGAATGGTTAGCAATTAAGTGATTTTTGTAATGGTCTTGGGTAATTTTCTTAAGCTTGTCAGCTGTATTTTATGAAGTCACCCTCAGCCCTGCTCTCTCGCTGGTGCATAATAGCTTATAATTTCAAAATCTTTATCTACTGTTTCATTCTCAATAAATTGAAATTACAGGAAGTTGTTGAAGACGCTTAAATTTCCCCCTTTTTGTTCCATTCTGTCTATTTCGTAATTGACAGTAAAGGGAATCTTTTTGCTCGGGCAACCATAACATAATCCTGTCTAATATGTAAACTCTGTCACACGATAAGCGAGGGAACCGGCTCGCGCGGGTTCAGCCGTAAATACAGAAAATTTTCCGCATAGCTAATTGGGCATGTCGTGTCTGAGCCTATCGTACAGAAATCGCTTTATATAGTTCACATTAGCGACTACGACCCGAGAAAACATAAACACAGAAGTCAGATAACGTTGAGTAATGGTATCACTGGCTTTTTATCGAGAGAAAGGTTTTCATCGTTCTTCTGTTCCGAGATTTAGGGCCATGTTCCACGGACGCTCTTCTTTCTCGTCATTAGAAATGTTGTGAATTTCCAGCATAAAATACTTCAGCTGTCATCTGTGTGCCACCACTTTGTCACGTAATGTTTTTCAGCTAATCATCTCAGCTTGTAATAACTCCAGCCTAACATCTGCTGTCCTCCACAACACTTCACTAATTTTTCCTTCATTCCATTGCACACCATTCGCTCCTAACACAATCTACATGTATTAGTTGATAATGAGTTAACGCTTAAAAGCAAATAGATGTCGAGGGACCGGCAAGACAGACGCTCGTACCCTGATCTGACTCCAGAAGATAAATGGAAGCCTGGAAAAGCAGAAGAAATGCTTATTAATCATAATTAATGTTTATATATGGGTGTGTTAGAAAAAGTCTGACAGGACCCTTGTTGGCACATGAAAATATCTAAGCAGTTGGAAAAAGGTTCGAGAAACTCATGAACCCTCATGTTTTGTTGAGATTGACTTCACTGTTTTTATGCTTGGGGTCCCGTGATGTGTGTAATAATAATAATAATTGTGATTTTGAAGTGATTCTTTTATTTTCTTGATCTTTCAGGACCCAATCAATCCCCAGTAGGCAGATGTTAGTGAAGCCTTATTTAAGGTAAACATGTTGCTTATCCATTAAAGTAAGATTGTATTTTGCACAGTGTAGAAAAAACTAAATGAGAAAACACTCAAAATAAACAATTAGCAGTGTGTCCCTCTATAAAGTGAGAAGAATCTGAGACGAGAGAGGAATATTATCTTAAGAAAAGTCAATGAGTTTAGACAGTTCTCAGTCAATTTGAAATGTTGTTTAGAATCAGTTCTGAAAAGATCAACCAAATACTAATACTAAAAGTGGAAATACTGTCCAGTTTGTTCACTGAGATCTTGGAGGGACAGAACATGAGGGTTACGGGCAGGATTTTGTCACAGACAACATTCCCAGAAACCTCCTGAGAGAGTTATGAATCTCACCCTCTGTATTATCATTTTCCTTTATGACCTCATATTGGGAAAAATCCCCCTACTTACATTTTAATGGGTTTCCTTGCTGTGCTTAACATGGGTTGAAATGGTATCTCATAATAACCATATGCCTATTAAAGACATGATTGAGACAGTCGCTAATGAGCAAAGAACATGCTGACTGTTGAGAAAACTGTTGAGGATACAATCTTATTTCTCCATAATTCTAATGAGAATTTGGCTGTATTTCTAATTGGAGGGAATTAAATCCACGAATTTGATGCGTTATGACTTGTCATAAAGGTAAAAGGATGGAAATGTAATTTCACAGTTCTTCTTTTTAAAAAGTATGTGCTTGTCATTATTCTGTAAATTGGGAAATTAATTTCTTATGCTTTTAATATAAACAAAAAAGTTAAACAAAACTTGTTTTGTGTTTGGATCGTTCATGAAATCTGATGTTTTAAACAAAGAATAGAGGAAAAACAAACCCACAGCTGTCTTCCAACTCCTAATATGTGAAAATCTCAGACTCCCCTGGAAAATAGGAAAGAAAATCTACCACTTGCATAATTCAAATCCAGATGCCTTAAATGTGTAATATCACAGCATATCACAACTAGAAAGCTGAGCGTTCTCTAGCGTTCTGCTTTATTTACAGAGCTGTGTGTGATTTTAGCCCTTCGCCAGTGTTTTCAGAGAATGAAAAGACAAAGAGATTTAGCCACACTTAAATCGCAATTGTGGTTCCCCCATCGACACTTCTTTGCCCAGACACCTTTTTCATACACGAGTGAACCATTCATATTCCATCTGTTCCAGCTCTCACTCTTTGGGGAGGCTGTCAATCTCGAGAAATCATGTGACACGGAAGAGACGGGAGAAAGATGGGGGGAGCGCTGTTATGCCGCTCGTGGCCGTCTGACTCTTGGGACCCTGCGAAGCATTGAACGAACATTTAACTCTCCTATATTTATAAGGAAGGGAGGCAAGGTGGAGGGCGCCGCTGTTGGCGCTGCAGCATGACCGAGAGCCGGGAGAGAGGAGACACATCTGTCACCGGATTAACTTTCCACTCCCTGGGCCCTGGGTGTCAGGAGCGGCCCTGTGCTGCACACACACTTTGATGACATCAGAAAGAATACAAAGGCTGTGTATTGTTGGCTGATGAACACCTGTCAGCAGCTCTCAGACTGATTCACACACATCCACACATTCACTCGTCCGGTCATTAACGGAAAATAAATGATGACACAACAAGACTGTTAGTTTTTTGGAGGTCCTTGTTTATTTTATTTTTTTTATCAGGGCTGGGTAAAAAAAAATACTGATTCTATTATCATAATCGATCTGCAATTAAATGAAATAATATTGATTCAGCATAATCTTAATGTTAATGCTTTACTTAACACAATGTGAATATTATCTGTGCTTTATCTCTTGTGCTGTGTGGGCCTATTGTAAATGTAAATGTGTATTTTAGTGATAAAAAGTTTCTAGCAGTTATATGAATTCCATGTCTGCAAAACTAACATTTTTAATGAAATGTTGATAATCGATATTGAATCGAATCTAAATAAAATCTAATTGAAATCCTATAAATAAGAATAAAATCACCCTATTTTTTATTTCTATAATAGAAGGAACACTGTAAAAATGGATTAATCATTATATAAGTGTATTTGTTTACATTTGTTTTTGCCCTATTGTTATAAGTTTTAAAGTTTCAACTCTGTTATTCTGCAGTTATTAAATTCAGAGTGATTAATTCAGAGTGCAGTGAACCTGTGATGATTGTAACATTGGCACAATTTTAATTTACTTAAAAACTTAAGGCAGAAATTAAACTCTGTGTTACTCTGTGTTCAACTGTGTTGAAATGATGTAAAACAGAGAATCAAGAAATGTCATGATCTGTATTCAAAAATCTGACCTGTATGTATGTATGAATATATATAATATTATATATAAAGAATAAACATGTATATACTGTACATACACACACACCTCCAACATTAAAATATCTGTGGTCCCAACCAGAGCGTAAAATCTCTGGTGTCATTATGGTCATTTTATCTCTGTAATTTCTCAGTGGCTCAAATCACTTACCACGTCCTTAATAGAGACTCACCACAGGTGGAGTTTGTCCATACGGCTGGACCTGGGGGGATTTGTTTGGGTCTTTCTCACAGGGACAAACTATCCCTGGTCTTGATCACTGACCCTCGAGTCCTGTTTACAATATGGAGGTGATTAGGAAGGTCTGAACTAAAGTAGCCCAGGAAGTCCCAGCGCAGGGTCCCAAAGCGGCGTTCTGGTCGCCTGATGGTATTGTTTTTGTTTTGGATGCGCCCTGGCGACACCCTCCCCCTTACACCCCCCCCATCCAACACACACTCTCTCTCCGGCCTGCAGGGCATTAAGATGCCCATGAATTAATGAAGAACACAGAGGTAATTAAACGAGGTGGATGAGAGCCTCCTCTGAGCTTTCAGAGGGCCAGAAGGTCCTCTTGGGCCCCTCCCTGTCTGCAGGTTGCTACGTGCGCTACGGGTTGATTGGCCTGCTGGGCAAAGGGGCAGATTGCAGCGAGGGCTCACCTGCGGCACAGGAACCCCTCCCAGGGCCCTCCCCAGGCTGCTGGGTCACGCGGCCTGGTCTAAACACCCCCTGTGGGCCAAAGAGAAGAAAACAACAAGAGAAAGATGCAGAGAGCAACAGGGCCACTTCCCTAGATTATTGCACCATGCTGGCCTGTTTACCCTGAGCTGTGATGGACAGCTAGCAGGCAGCAATTGCCCTTTTATAAGACTTAGCGCTTACAGACCAGTGCTGCTTAACGCATGCTCCACGGGACCCAGAACGCAGTAATGGTGAGCTGTAATGGACCTGCCTTTTCAATAACAAGCTTTTTGAACTCCACAACAAAGCACAACCGCCATCCATTCAGACCACTTAGAAGAACTGGTTCACCCTTTGAGAACGTTGACGTTTCGAACACAAGAAACCCCACCAAAATTTGACCACATTTGAAAAGCTGAATTAAGCAATATACCAGCGACTGAAGTATTTATGCACGCCCAAGATTTAAAATTACATCTCGCACAGCTAAAACAGATGCATTATGAACGTTTTGAAACGCATAGATTAAAGCACAGCGATGACAGCACGTTTGCTAAGTTTTATAAGTGATAATAGGAAAGTTTAGAATTAAATGACCCCCACAATCCACGTGACCTGCATGATTTTACCCGGTCCCAACAGTTTAAAGGATGCAAAAGGGGTCCAACAGCATGTGAGGGTGAGGAAAGAAGAGGATGTGGGTGATCCAGTGACTCCAGGCTCTTGAGACAGACCTGTCTTTTGTTTATTTGTTCTCCGACTGCAGTCTGGATAATCATCTGTATAAACGCTCAGTTCCCACTTGTGCTCGGAACGCTCTCGCGTCCACGCGGCGCCCCCGAGGACGATCTCCCGGGGAGACGGAACATGTGCACAATCAGGAGGCAGGTACCGCCTTTGTCAAGCGGTGCTGGGGGAATTGTGTAGCATGGAGGTTGTTTGCCTGACACAGAGGTCCTCATCATTGCCTCTCTCCATCTGCCGACGGTTTGCGTCTGTGCGTCCCTTTGTGCCTCTTCACAAAATATTTGGCCGTTGTTGCCATCAGCCTCGGAGGAGCTGTAAACAAAGTGTGCCGCTCAAAAATGAGGGGAAAAAAGTTTAGCTGAAGAGTGAGAGGTTGATTTATGAGTAAAAGAGCTGGTTGCCAGTGGTGACATTTGTGTACGTGGTTGAGTTTACTTTACTGTAAAAATGTAGTTAAAATGTAGTAGTTAAAGGAAATATTTTTTGATATTTTTGTTTGATATCTTGCACAATTTTTGCTTTTTTTTGTCAACTTTGTACTTCATAATTGTTTTACTGCCAGAAGTTTGCATAAATCATTTATTTGTGGCAGCTTTTCCCATATTGTGTGACAACATGCCCCACTTTTGTTCAATAAGCTGCACTGTTAAATAACAGTGATTTTTTTTTTTATTTTGTAGACTGTACAAGCCAACACAGAAATTTCAACAAATAAATCCACCCTGAGACATATTCACTGACGTAAACGGTGTGTGAAGTCTTCCATAACTCCAAAAATATCTTAGTTTCCATAAGTTCAGTTAGAGCGATTTTACAGGATTTTGTTTTGGTGAACAGTATTTAAGTGAGGTGTTTGAGTGTGGAAAGAAAAAAGAGGAAAAGAAAACAAAAGAAAAAATATAAATGTTCAGTCCCAGAAATATTTGGACAATTGGCTTGGTCTGGACATGAAGTACAGAAATGCTGTGATTATGAGGAGAACAGGTGCTGCAGGGCCCACTCCTGGGACCCTCAGACAGCCACTGGCCCTTCTTTAGGGACTGTGTGTGTGTGTGTGTGTGTGTGTGTGTGTGTGTGTGTGTGTGTGTGTGTGTGTGTGTGTGTGTGTGTGTGTGTGTGTGTGTGTGTGTGTGTGTGTGTGTGTGTGTGTGTGTGTGTGAGTGTGTGTGTGAGTGGATGGGGACGAGGAGTGCGAGAGCTCAGCTCATTAGAAAGCTTTTGCTTCTGCTAACTCACTTGCCCCATGGGAAACAGCTAATCACCACAAAGGGACCTAAAGTCAGTTAAAGCAGGATATAGGATGCTTATTTACAGACCTTGTTCTCTCTGTTTCCCTCTCTCTCCCCGCGCTTTCCCTCCAGTTTCCATTTAGTCGCATCATTTGAAGAAATTTGTAGGAAATACATTCATGTTAACATATAGTTGAATTAAAGTTGAATTGGCTTCTAAAGTGTTTAGCTGCCTGAAATTGTCAAAATATATGTTGTAAGTCTATTGGTTTTTGTAAATTATTATTAATATTATTAATTTAATGCATAGCATGTTATTATAATAATTTATTAAATACAGTAAATAAACACAGGCAAAAGTTTATATTGATTCCAAATTGAGTCTGTCTGCCTTTTTTGCATTTGGACAGAAAATTCAAAGGCTACTTTAAAAAGAAATTGTGGATCAAAACTCTTTAATGATTATTTATATTTTGAGTTGAATATAAAACATCTTCAGTAGCACCTGATGAATGTCTTGCTACAGAAGAGAATGTGACAGTGAGGGTGAATGTGACAGTGAGGGTATGAACACTGAAGGGTCTCTTTGGTTCCTCTGCTGGTAATTCTGTGGTCATTGGTATGTTTAGTGACCACAGGAACGCTCATTTCACAGTTCTGCGGTTTGAGGTTCTAGCTCTAATAGTGGTCAACAGGCTGCGGCTGACACACAGGTTGTGTCTGTACTACAATGAAGCTAGACTAGTGTGTTTAGGCCACATCCTGACCTGTTGGCTGGTTGGCTAATTGTTGTGTTAAACTTTAAAACAAAGCATTTAGTTATTAGCATTTTGCATTTAGTTATTAGTTCATGAGCTTGTATTAGAAATTTGTATTAGAAATATTGGTTACACTTTATTTTTATTGTTTCATTTTTTATATTTTACTAACTGTTAACTAGTAACTTTCTACTAGTGACTGGTCAACTAATTCAAAAATTTGCTGCTACATGTCTACAACTAACTTTTATTAAAGTATTAGTAGATTGTTAGGTTATGAGTTTAGTAGAATATGGTGAAACGTACTTGCAAAGTTACTTATGGTCAGAAAACAAATGGGGGACAATTTACGAATACTCTAGTGACTAGTAGCTGACAAGCAGTTGCAAAGTTACTAGTTAGTTAATAGCATATCTAGTGGGGTTGACTATCAAAACAAAGTGTTACCAAAATATTCAATGTGAAAATGTACTCTGTTTTTTCAGCTCTGTTTACTACATTATGACAAAATAAATAATTGGATTGTGACATGGCTGTATCATTGTTTTTCCGCCAAACTTAACTTGTGTCCATGAGTGAGCGTCATCATTTCCTATGCAATTAAAAGTTAAAGAACTTCATTATGAAACTTCCACTTGTCTGTATCCAACCAAAACGACCAATTTTAAGTTATTAACTGATATCAATTCAGCCTTGCTTATTTCCCAATAGGAGGTGAAACGTGCGTTTTAATCTAAAATGCATTTTGGTTCCGTTCCAAACCCATTGGCGAGGTTTGTTTACGCTCTTCGTTTGACAGCCATTCCAATCTAAACAATAGTTTCCAACAACTTCCAAACAAGAATCCTTCTAAACAAAGGTCCTGTTTCCAGAGACACTTCTGTCTGAAATGTTTTGGAGCGTTCATTCGGGGGCCCAGGAGAAAACAAACTCTTCATGTTATATGAAATCATCATACTGTATATAATTATTATATATACATCTTCATAAAACTACAGTCCTCATAAGTCCTCATAATTTCAGCTCAAGTTCAGCTTTGCGTTCTGTATTCTTAGCTTTTATTCTGTATCCGGTCAAAGGCTTGTTTTCTTGTGTTTACAGAGGTGGAGAGATCACATATAGGAGTGGATATCAGCCTCTGCCAAACAGCGAGACTCTTTATCAATTTGCTAAACACACACAGCCTAATCCCGAGAGGCTTCCTGTGGCTGCAGATATAAATTTAAGAGGATAATTAGACCCACGCGAGGGGGCACTCCGCAGGACAGGAAAGGCGGATGGCAGGCAGCGGTCAGAGGAGAGCTCTCCCTCTCCCACAAGTGCCCGACTGGGGCTGGCAATCCGTTGCCACCCCTGGAGCCGCGCAGGTGCGAGCTGATTTATATCTGTTCATAAATGTTTAACCTTTTTTTTCATCCAAAGAAAAGGGCATCTTATCTCTCTCCCCAGTTCTGTTAATTGAGTATATGATTAGAGCCTGCTGTTTGACTCGACAAGTCCCCTCTTTTGTTGCTAACAGGAAGGCCAAAGGGCACAACTGGGGGAGTGTCACTATCCCCATAGGTTTCCTTCTCTGACGAGGACAAATGTTTTTTTTTTTACCCATAATTCCCTCTGCTGCTGTCTACTGTCTAAACACATACCCAGCTAGCAATTTTAGGTTGAAGGAAAGTTTGCTTAATGTTTTCATTATGTAACAAAAACATTATTTTAAAAGTTTAAGGTATGTTCAAACGGCCAATTTTTGTAGACGTTGTATTAACATTATGGTTTGGTTATAAGAACATTTTTCAGTTTTTAAGTGTATTTGTGGCTTTCTTTTGGGTAGCAAAACCTGCCTCAATGTTGTCACACTAACTTTGTTCCCAGGAACAATTGCATTGTTCAGAGAGAGAGACAGAGAGAGAGAGAAAGAGAGAGAGAGCTCAGTAACACTGTTGACAGCCATCAAATCACTTATCAGCACTGAGTGGCTCACATGCAATTTAAGTACCTATCTGTACTCAAAACAATGAGGCCTTGTCAAAAAGTTGTGAAAAAGCTCTGACAGCATTGTTTTAACATATTGTCTTTTATATTCTCACTTTAACTTGGACAGTGATCGTTTGTGACAGTTTTATCACTGTAACTGAATTCATGTGAGTGAATGTGTGAAGACGGTCATAACATCTGTAAATCACTTACTATTTTCCACCCTATATATAATTCTTAGTGGCTGTTTTTAGTATAACTCATCTCCTTCAATATTTAGACATATGTATCACCATGTAATTTTAAACAACTCCTTACAAACAAATCTATTGTTTGTAACATCATAGCATTAACATAAACCCAGTTTGCACCTGATCAGCCCTAAATACAAGTCTAAACAGGTTCTAAACCACTTTATTTGGTTTATTATTACTGTAACTGGATCACTAAAATAGATTCAGAGCTAGTTCAGAAACCCATGTGACCGCATCACATTTCTGATCTGTTTTGTTTAGAGGTCTGTCACAGTATCACATTGTTGATAGTTTAACTTTTGTGCACTGATTTCACACCCAATACTAAATGGATTCAGATTCAGAAACTACAACACTTTAAAAAGTACCGGTCTAGGATGGCATGTGATATGGATGATGTCATTGTTGTGGAGGTGTAAGTCAGTGGTCAGCTGTGTGTTGATTATAAAGTGTCTCAGGTCTTAATAGTGTCTTCCTGGGAGGCAGCTGACTTTCAGAGAACAGAAGAGGGCTTAGAAAAAAAATCAATAACACATGATTTATTGATCACTAAAAATGCTCCTCATTAGCCCCCCGAGTGGCCCTCTGCATTTGACAAAATGTCACCACTGTTCTAAAACTGTCCTGGATTTCTGTCACACTTTCAGGATCCCAGAGAGGCCACCTGGAGCAGGAGTAAACAAGCCACTTCCTGTCTAAGTGCATTCAAGTGTTCAGCTAAAAGAAGTGGCACATTTTGAGGGGTTAAAATAAACAAAAATCAGTTATGGCAGATCAGTGACACGATCTCTTTACTTTACCTCAATTTGCAGCAATAACCTTTTTTTAAGAAAAGTCAGTTTGGCTTTATTTGAGTTCAACGTATGTAAAGAAAAGTATGTAAAGTAACCTGTAGTTTTATGTTTCAAGCAGAGATGGCGGTAGAGAGGCAAATGTTATGGATTGCAGCTTTAAAAATTGTAAACATGTTTTTGTGTGTTAATACAGTAAAGAAAATGTAAACATTTTTACAATAGGACAGTATTAACTGCTAATGCAAGTATGTCTTTATGTCCGACGTATTGATTTGATTCCCTTGTTTACAGCGATACTACATAAAAAAGTTTGTTGTAGGAGTTTTTCAGAGAATTTATTGGTATTCAAGAGAGATGATGTGACAGTTTTTATATCAGATTTACACACAGCTTCCTCGACTCTGTTTTTAAAGAGCACCTGCTAATTGTTTAAAGGCCTCGCGAAGCTTCGCTGTTAGAGGTATTTATCATCTCCTCATTATCATCTTCAAAGGTCCCTCCTCTACACGGCTCTCGTAGCTCATCCTCAGAAAAAACACGTGCGTGATGGACAGGAAAGTGTCTAACAGCTACGCAGATGTTAATGCTAAAGTGTTTTTGTGAAGAAAACTTTCAGGCAGTAGCCAGCGTTTCTTTCTGGTAGACAGACCGTGAGAGGAAAAGTTTATTGAAGGATGGAAAGAGAACTGAGAACGGGGCTTAGAAAGATCAAATATCCGTTTAATTAATTCAAGAAAGGGCAATAAAAGTGTTTTAATTAACTCAAGGGTCAGGCTCTGTACCCTAATTTCTCTTCTATTAGAAGACCATCTTTACTCCTTATGTTCCCACAATGCACATAAACCTAGTGGCATTATAAGTGCTATCACATTTAACTCGACGGCTTTCACCCTTAGAACACGAGAACACCATGAAAGCTAGTAAAAACATGTATGATAAAAACAAGGAAAAAAGATATGGTTCAAATATATATTTGTAAGTATAATACAATATACATTAAGAATATTATTTATATATATACTGTATATATATACTGTATATATGTGTGTGTGTGTGTGTGTGTGTGTGTGTGAGAGAGAGAGAGAGAGAGAGAGTGTGCACTTGTACATTTATCCTTGTGAGAACAAAGAGAGTTAAGTGAGGATATTTTGGCTGGTCCTCACTTTATGACAAACATTAAAGAGGTTAGAATTAGGTTAGAATCAGGATAGGGTTAGGCACATAGTTGTGATGGTTAAGGTTAGTGTGTGTGTGTGTGTGTGTCATCATTCTGTATTTAATCATGTGATGTTAAACACACTTATATTCACAGCAAGAAACAATAGCATTTGTTTAACTATGTGAGAAACAGAAAGTTACTGTATCACATTTAGCTCAGAAAGTTAAAGTTACTGAGAACTTCCCTGTGTGACATCCAGCCTCAGTCTCCCGTCTAAAGCACTGCCTTGATTTTCATGAACAGAACCTGATAAAGAGGAAACAGTAGAACAGAGGAGAGATGAGAGATGAACCCTCGAGCTGTCCTGCAGTGTGCTGATCCCTCACGCTCCGGACCGCCGGAGTCCCAGACTGCAGTGCTCCATCAGCCCGGTCAGTATGACACATGAAGGTGCCCCTCCTCACAGCGGGACCCTCAGAGGGATTTTTAGAAGCACACATCCCATGTCACACAGTAGCTGATGGTCAGTGTGGAGTGATTAAACATCTCCCAGTTTCATTCACATTAGTCACTGAAGCTCTTATGGCAGGTCCGACTGGCTTCCCTGCTAACAATTTAAGGTTGTAAAAGGTTTCCGTAACATTTCTGTTAAGTAACATAAACAGTAAAAATGTTATTTTGAAAGTTCTGTGAACATTTTTTGGATTCTGTATTAACATTATTGTAATATTTAATATTTAAACTTTTTTCCTTGTGTAACATTTTTAAAACATTCCACAGACAACTTAAGAATGATGTTTTTAATACATGCATGATATATATGACATTTAAAAAAAAATCTACTTTTTAAAAAATTAGAATTTAAAAATCTACTCATCTATCGTTACTGCAAGAACATTTTTGATGACTTTAATAGAACTTTTAGAGAACATTACCCAGTTTTAAGAACGTTCCCTGTTATCTGGGTTGCCATTACCCATAATTCTCTTTTAGTATAAGTGGTGTTGGTTTAGCTTTTGGCCTTTGAGGAATGTGTCGAAGCACACATGTCCACCATTCTTCCTTGAAAAAAGTTCTTAATGAGAAAAAAGTCCATTGCCAAGTGGGAAGGAAAGAAAGAAAGGCATTGAACGAAAAAAATCATGTTCTAACTCTCCTTGACTGGCTTTCTCTGCTTCAGAGAGGCTTAATTGCAACACATTTATGCGGAGAAAAGGGAGCGAGTTTGTTTTGTCTGCTTTGACGACGGTCGTTTCATTGCAACAGATGCTGAAAGACAGATTTGTTCCATTTAAAATCAAAAGGTACAAGACTGTTCTCAATCTGGGGCTTTTATGTACCATGTTCTTTTTCCTTTATAAAGGGAGTTTAATATCCTGTCATCACACTTATGTACATGCGTACTGTAAGTGATTTGAAGGTGGCATGTGGGAAGTTTGACACGCCGGCCAATCGCGCACGTTCAGTCTGTGTGCTGTATCTGCTTTATCATTTTAATTATCATTCAAACTATTAAATATAGAGCTATATGGTGCATTTGTGCATCATTACACACTGCATCAAAATAACTTTATTTATTAATGATCAAACTAAAGATTGCTTTGGTAATTGCTCATTAGAAAAGGTAATATAGAAGAATATTGTATTTCTGCTCTTTTATATTTCGAGTGATTTAATGGAATAAGTTTCCTGTTTCATAAAGTATGATGTTTGTCTTGTTTGTGATGTTCATTAAATGAATAAGAATGAATAAGATTTTGAGACCGTTTTGAGACATTATGGAACTCACATAAGAGACACATAAGAGAAAATACTACAATAATAATAAGAGACTAACTTTAAAATCAGTTCTGTGTCAAGAGCGTGTGTTTCTAAATAGCTTGCACAGAAATAAACATTGGGGATATAAAAATCTATATCATTTTCATGAGAGACAGAAATGAGCAGCTGACACAGGTTTCACACAGACACAGATAATGGTTCCTGTTTTATTTTGACCAACCGGTGCTTAATTAAAGCTGCGTAGCTTCTGTTTTCCACGCAAGAGTCGAACCCTCGACTCAAGCTTATTCAAATGGCAGTCCCTCAGGGACGAATCCAAACTTGGGTGAGATGGCAAGCTGTTCTGCATCACTACGGCAACACCTGGTATTACAGGTTCCGTCTGTCAGTCAACCTGGCCCGACGGGGGGCGAGCGGACCACAAAAAACATTTGTAACTACAAAATTCCTGATTAGCATACCTGTGGGAATAATGGACAGAGGGAAAAAGGGGGCAGGGTGAAAATTAGCAAGGTTTGGAAAGTCCTCGCAGGTTATGCAAACATTTCCCATTTCTCCCCCCTGCAGTAAACATAAATTCTGACATGATTGTAGGAAATTTCCACACATTGCCACCACTGAGGTCTCTGAGATTTACTCCCCCTAAGGGCAGAAATCATCGGTGCACATATGTAGAACACTGTGTTTTTGAAAAGCACGTTAACAAGGCTTTTGCGAGCTGTCAGTTAGTTTGGATGAGCCCCTTACCTGACATTGTACTGTTACACATGACTGGTCCTCATAACCACAAAATCAAACTCATCATTTTCATTCTGAAGTTGAACATGGGCTGATAAAAAGACTTCTTGTCTGCTTTACATTCTGTGTGTGGCTTAAATGAATGCAGATTTGTGCAGCTATATGCACTTTTTTCCTAATTTGTAAAATAGTGCTTGTAAAATAAACTTTTTTAAAAACAATGCCAAAACTTTAGTTTAACTTAATTCTTAGTTGAAAGAAATACCTATAGATTGTTTTTTGTTTGAATTGTTTACTGATGGATTACAAACAGATTGTTTAAACAAATCAAGCTGGGGCTGTGACACAGCAGTATCACGGTGCTCCCCTGGGGTTGGTGGTTCGAATCTGGTCTGCGTCGTAATACCATACAGTTCTTTCTTCTGTCTCCTCAAGGTTCCCTTAAGATCTGTGGCTGTAATAGTAAAATGTTAAACTCTCTCTCATTTGTATGTTGCTTTAAAAAAAGCATCTGTTAAATACAATGAATGAATGAAAACAATACAAAATGTATATGCAAATACTAGCTATTAATACATTGCAAAAAAAGCTTCTTTTGTAAATGTAAAAGTAAAACATAAAAAAAAAACACTGGTTGCTGTATCAGTTTCCCAGCGATAATAAAATAAAACCCCAAAAAGTGTATGAATAAAGCAGAGAAGCTATATAAACTAAATAAGTAAATAGATGAGTTAGGTCTCCTCCCAGCATCCCTGCCTGTGTTTTGAGAGGATAGGCGAGGACCGCCCCACACTCCTGAGAGACAGGAAACTCGCTGAGAGCGGCACGCTTCACTACAGAAACACCTGCTTTTGTTAGCTCACTCCGCCACTTACCCTCACCCTAAGGGACGTGCCATAGGGAGGGAGGGAACCGAGGAGACACAAAGCAAACAATGTCTCAGAGCACCGTGTCATGTGGAGGAGCACACAGAGCCAGAACTGCTTTAGAAATACAGAAGGTGGGATGCAGAGCGGTAGATATAGCTGAACGCTGAACTCTGGGGTTGTGTACGAATGTGTCGTCTGTTGATGCGACGCTTTTCTTTTTGCCAAATTTCTTTCTTTGTACATCGTTTCTTTCGAAACACGAAGAGCATTAGGGACACACAGATAAAATTGATGTGCACCAGGCAGTTTTCTTCTATCTGTTGTCCATTATGGGAGTGGATGCTCCCCTCTGTAAATATGTTGCTAATTAACGAGTTCATCTGCGAATATATTTTATGTTGTTGGGAGAGAGACGCTGGATAACGTGATGTGGTTTGGGCTGTAGCGTTCATTCATATTTCACCCACACCACTGGGGACTGTGTGTTATGAATCCCATAAGAGTCAGAATTAAACTCTCTTCACACACATTTTTGGTTTAATCAAAGTGGCACAGTAACAAGATGAGTTCGGCACAAAATCAAGTTCAGCCGACTCACACATTTACACTAGCATGCGGCTGAATGTGTTTCTCATGATCTTACAAAGCTTTTCCCAGCTAACAGAGAACATTCTCTAAAAGTTATCAAAATGTTCTTGCAGTAATGTTGGTAGAATGTTTTTTTAATGTTATATACCACATTCAAAAAATAGTGGAACATTTTAAAAACATTACAGAATTAAGAAATGCTTGACTAATGTTTTTATAACCAAGAAATAACGTTAATACATAATCTAAGAAACGTTCCAAAAACTTTCAAAATAGCATTTTTAACATTTTTGTTATTTAATGGAAACGTTAGGGAAACATTCTTACAATCTAAAATTGTTACCTGTGTTTGATCTAAAAGCTTATGGTTAAATGCTTGAAATACGTTTTGTAGACGGATATTAATAGTTACGTATCAATTTGCATTTGGATGAATTATGTCGGATCAGATACTCAACAAGTGACCGTCATGAACTCTCCTTTAATTCTGTTTTATATCAAACATTTATGATTTTTGCTGTTTAGTTGAATCAGAGAATCCCCAGAGTGTGCAAAAAAAACCTCTAATCTAGAAAGCGTGTCTCCTTTTTTAAAAAAGAGAAAATGACTTGTGTATTTTTTTCTTTTTTTTCTGCGGGCCTTATCTTTGTAGAATCAATCCATTATATGAAGCCTATTTGAAAAAGCTTAATTATTGCATCATCAATGAGAAAACGTGTGCGCTGACAAATGCATTAATTACTTTATCTAAATCATTTCCAATTAACCCACACGCCACCTTACAAATAGAGTCTTGCCAGGCCAGCCTGAACCATGCCGTCTTCCATACACAGACGGATTTTAAAAAGGAAAGATGAGAATTTCGAGTAGGGGAATTTCAGGAAGTCCTAGATAAGACTGATACTTAGTCTTGGGGCTCCTCCTTTGATGACTACAAATATGATTAATTAATTTCACATCGATACATGTGTTAATTTAACTCTGCTTTCCATGTTTTAGGCATGTGGCCTCCTTTGCTGATAAGATTTCAGGTATGTTTGGAAAAACACGCTTTCTTAATTATCAGAGGAATGTGGGTGGAACAGTTATTTGTTTATCGAGAGACAAGAGAGAGAGAAATCAGAGAGAGAGATTTTTATGTTTACTGTCTGCAGCTGAGACCTGCAACAATGTACTTAGCAGGTTAACATCATCTGAAGATATAAATCTTTATCTCTTCTCGAATGACAAATAACAGTCTACAGCGCATGTGTTTTAAACACGCGTTTGGCATGAACTTTGAACTGTTCTGAGAAAACTATGGATCAGTCGTATGAAACAGAAATTAGCGATGGTGTAAATTTCATGGTTTTATTCCTCTGGTTTTAGTGAGGTCAGTGACGCTGTTGGTAAATCTGAGCAGGAAAAACACAGACTGGAACTTTAAATGTTAATTATAAGGCTGGCAGGAGAACTGAGAGTTTTGGGTCTTAATGATAAATAAAAAACAGCTGCAGTGAACTGTGTCTAGACTGAGACGCAGAGAGACAGACACGCTGTCAGAGACAGAAGGTGCAGAAATGCTGGAGTACAGGTGACATAAGATGAAAATGAATCGTGTCCGTGTATGTGGATCATTTACATATCATGTCATTTTCAATTGCAAAAATTCCATAACCAAACATACAATCTATAACTCTTTATAATTATAATTATATAGAAGTTATAATCTCTAACTCTAACTATTTTTAGCAATTAAACTACATTTGATGTACATTTTAATTGTTTATTTTAAAGTATGTTGTCTAAAAGTTTTAAATAATTGACTGAGTGAATGCATAAACTGATCAGTTGTATTCACAAATGAATTTGTTTTGTTTTTCAATGCTAAAAAAATCGTAAGATCTTCTTTACATCTTTAATATCCGTCCACACTTCAGGATAAAACGAATTGCATGAAACAAAATCGTAGCACGAAGCAAAATTGTACCTTTTATGTAATATATATGTATAAAGCAAATAAGCGTGTGTGTGCGCGCGTGTGTATGAGTGTTTATTTATCTCAGACCTCATGGTCTCTCATGGAAAAGGAGAAAAAAACAGGCCGCTCTCCTCTCTTTTTGATGTGTTTGCCTTCACGGCTTCTGAGCTCTCTCTAATTCCATCTGGCCACAACAGAGGCGGTGGAATGGCACAAAAAAGCATTTCCATATGTGCAAATTAGGAGGCTGTCTCCCCAAAACTGCAGCACTATTCCTCTGAAGTAGATAGCAGAGACGGAGCTGCCAGCTCTTCTAATGGCAATCAAGGGGAGAGTTCTTATTGGCCTGTGTCTACCTCAGGCTACACTAGTTCATTTTCATCCTGTAATTTCAGGTGTTTTATAATGGCGAGAAAGAAAGTCAAATAAAAATGCACGGAGCAAAAAAACTCATATCATTAAATAGCTGTAAAATTTCATGCAACATAAGTCTCAAAGATATGAAAAAACTTTTTGATGCTTTTGGTTGTACAGTCTGGCACAAAAAAAAAACACATTTAAAGTCCTGGTTTTTTTTGCACACAGATCAGCGATTATCTAATAATTTAGTGCCTTGTGTATTCAAATGAGCTTAAATAGTAAATATTAAGCTCCCTACAGTGTACAGTTACTGGCACTAGTGATAGTTTTCCCTTCCAAGAATACTTTTCAATAAATTTTGGGTGATTGTGTAATTGTTTATTTTAAAATTTACCCTGTGAAAGTAAATTGAAACCAACCTACTGTACATGAAACACTGCTGTACAAATCTGCCACGGACATGACGGTTAATACATTGAGGTCTCTCAGTCCACAATCCAATGACAAGCTTGTGTTACACCCAAATGTACATCAGTCCTTCAGCTATTTGTTTATACACCAATCTCTGCTTTCAATAATATCCTGGAGTGATGCCCTGGACGGGCAAAGAAAGATCCAGCTGGCTGCCTCTAGTTT
>JAZGTK010002822.1:0-29917 GCA_036877625.1 Ambastaia sidthimunki | reverse complement strand
ATGATAATAACAGCACTTCTTTTAATTTCAAAAAGGATAAAATTGATAGTATTGCAAAAGCTGACAAATGATTGACAAAGACAAAAGACAGCAGATACAGTGCAAACAATAACAATTGAAACTGTTTTAGCAGTATGAGGATGAATACAGTATGTAAGCACAGAAGTAAGATGTTAAGCAAAGACTATTGCAAAGACTAGATGCTATTTGAACATCTCACTCTCTCCATTCTCAGTTCCCTCTCGCTTTCCTTTCCTAATGAGGACTTGATCTAAGAGGACAGTCTCCCCCTCTCCGAATAGCCACTTATAGATAGCTCCTTTTTGAAAAGCTGTCAGACTGATCCACTGTAAATATAGCTTTCTCTTATCAAGTCCCCTTAAGTTATAAAAACGCTCTTAACCTCCCAAAAGCTTCAGACTCCATTACAGCTAAGCTGATGTGTGTTGTGATGGGTCATGCTAACAGAGAGTGTTTACTCGTGGAAGCAATTAGCAGAGTTAGCCATTCAAAGGCAACAAGATGAAGTTTATTTCACTCTGTCAGGAAAGTAAACAGTGTATTAGTGCAAATCCTCTCCCTTGCTCCAAAATAAAATTTGTTAATTAAGGAGCTAGATGATATATTTTATAAAATTACACTAGCATGAAGTGGATATTGCCACATAGTCACCAAATTAAATGACTATAAAGGGCATCATATTGTGCAGTTATACAGAATCTACCTCACTGTACTATATAGCAGATGTTATAGCAGATGAGGTATGAGGCCACGGGCCAACTATAATTCAGCTCAACCTTTTTTAATTGTTAAAAGGCTTCATTTTAATTTCCAGAAAAGGGCAGCTAAGCAGTCAACTGACTGAAAATTTTTGCCCGAAATTTGCCCCAGCCAGTTTTCCACGTAACAAAAATGCCATTTGTCTGTGTGTGTGATTTAGTTATATAATTAAATATTGTCTTCGATAAATTTAAAATTACATCATATTTCATGAATATAAAGTTTGTCACTACTGGAAAAAAAACAGAATGTAAACACTTATGTCAAGACATAAATTACAATGTCACTTCACTTATTTGATTATGTTTGCTAATTTTGTGACCGTGTCTAACAATTACCTGGCAATATTACCTTTTTCTTGAGTTACCTGGTTCACTGAGTAAGTAATGGCAATTTAACTTGGTCAAATAGAGTTTTTTTCTTAAATAGCTGACAACCAATTGAATCAATATGTGGTCTAATAGAAAAAAATGCTCATAATGTGAAACAGAATAAACTGCAAAAAGAAAAAAAACTTTTTACACTACACAACCCTACCTAGCCAATTAATAGTTAAAAAAATCTGTTTAATACTTCAACTAGCCTTTTATTTGGTCTATATTCAATCACTTTAATTGTTGCTTTCTTTAAAAAAAATCTTGTTTTTTTATGAATAACAGTCATCATTACTGCCAAATAGGTTACCTGTGAGCGTAGCCATAAATCGTATTAACATAAACTAAAAATGTCTCGCTGCTTTTTTCTTTCTTTCAGGAGCAACCTGTCTCGAGTGCGGGCCATCTGTACATAGTTATCGCTCTGCTCACACAGATGGCCGCCAAACGCTTTCAAAGTTGCTCCGTCCGCACATCTAACCTTACAAAGCAAACTAATTAGCAGTAAACGCATTGCGAGGAAGAAGTTGTTTGAACATGTGTTTTTTTGTTTGACTGGGTTCTAATGAGGAAAGAGAGTGAGTAGAAAATGCTGGGTGCCGGAGGTTGCTGCTGGAGCTCAAGGTTTACAGTCTTCTTTAAGTTTCAAATAAAAAGTAGAGGCTACCTTGAGCCACAGCCTCTGTCTCTGCCCATAAGCTTTTTATGAGCAGCTTTGGAGGGCACAAGGTGGAGTATGTAAGATGGAGTGTTAAGGGCTTGTTAAGTAGGCGGAGAGGAGGTTAAAGGCCTGAATGTGATTTAGTATCTTTAAAGTCAATGAGAAGCCTGAAATATTGGCAGAAGGTGATCAGGATTGGCTTCTATTACTTCTCTTGTAACGCTATCCCACAATTTTTAGCCCCAACATCTGGCAGGGCAGAGAGGTCAGAGTTCTTGTGATGAGTTAATATTCATAAGCAATGAGGACAACATTTTCAGTAGCCACATTTGTATTTTCTGTGTGTATTAGAGGGGTTGTGAGTGATGTTTTTGTCTTTCATCAGACAAATAGCTTTTGGAGAGGCTCTTTCACACAGGAACTCAATTTACAAAAAAGAGGACAACTCCTTAGAAAGCTAATTAGCTAGCACGGTACGTGGGCTAAAAGGAAACGTGAAACAAGCCTGCTGCCAAAAGTAATATTATTTTCATTATTTCTTTCATTATTTATTTATGGAGGTGTTCAGACAGAATTAATGCTAGAAGTCCTGGTGAGCAACGCTGGCAGCTCAGGCAGGTCCAGTGGCACCGTTAGTTAACATGCACAGTTCCCCAACAGAAAATAAAATTACAGGGTGTGTTTTTCTGTCCAATTCAATTCAGCTCCATCTTTATAGTTTCAGGGGTAAACAAACCTGTTTACAATTATTGTAATTCTCACAAGTATGGTCACCAATGTTTATATTGGCATGTCACTAGCAAAGTCAATTAGGAATAATTAGGAGGAATATTTCAATAGCTAAAAAATGGAACTGTAAAACTCCAAAAGAAACAATAAAAATGGTCCGTATAACACATTCACACGTGTGCTACATTCCAAGTGTTCTAAATCCATGTGATAGGTTTCTATGTCACCATTTCATCGTCATTAACAACAACAAAAGCTAATAACAACAACAGGATTTTCTAATTAATTCTTTCATGTGATATAGAACCACAATAACCCTGCAAGTATTAGTTTGCAAATTGTTAGGTCGCCACAGAAAGTTTTTGTCCAGAGAGCAGTCTAACCCAACATGTGGCCATTTTAGTGGCTAGCAAAGGTCACCCAGACTTTCAACAGAGACATATTACAAAAACATATTTATTTTCCAGTTTTCAGCCAGACATTTCTGATAAAGGTATCTCAGAGGCTACAGGGAGTGCTGCTTATTCTCTTGACATATTATTTTTCAGTTATTATGTGTATTTTCCTCCTTTCACCACATTGAGTAAATTGAGAACGTATGGTGTGCAACTTTGTTCCTTTCGTCTTTGAGGATTTTGAGAGAGGGGGCGAAGAGTTGGGTGCTGTAGCAGGATAGATAAACAGAAAAATGGTCTCAGCATGTCAATTTGGTGTTTTTACATTGACCATAAGTGAGGCGTTCCTTCCTGCTCACATCTCAAAGAGCAAGCCCTGCAGCCATGTGTAGGCAATCATGACAGATATGTTCTCTCGCCGCATTTCCCTCGTCGCACGGTGCGAGGCTACAGCGAGGGGCGCAGTAAATGCTAACACGTTGCGGAGTTGGAAATCCTCATGAGCTTGTCTCATTAGCAGCTAATTGGAGCGACTTTCCTCTGTCTTTTGTTCAACGTCACATTTGTCTTTCTTCTTTTTTTCCTCCACTGAACAGGGGGCAGATGGGGATGGATGCATATTTCTGAGCCTACAAGATTTAGCTGGGGAGTTGGACCCATATTACTGCAACATAAACACTGCTGTCCCACGATTAACCTTAGAAAGCAACTGAGTGCAAAATTAAGCACTCAAACTGCAGAACCAAATTAGCTGTCGAGATGGAGGAGAGAGGACCTCTCCACTCTGCCATTGACTTTTCCCAACTGGGTAATACTAAAGAAAACAATAACATAACCATTTGGTGAACCACTATTACAGTTTCCATTTGAGCTTGGCTGCAGGCTGGAATGGCCCATTGAATCTGTTGCATATATTGGCTGGGTTACCACTCAAAGCATTCTTAAGAGACATTTAACATTGTGTAAACCCTGAATAAAGTCCTGGTATGAGATCAGAATCAAAAATAAATATTACGTTTACAAGAGCAGCTTGTAATGTTAGTCTGGTTATTCTGATTAATCTCATAATCTTACATATTAACTTTGCTAATGCAATGATCCAGGATCTTTTGCGGTTAACACAGGACAGCATGGCACTTCTTCTACTTTGCAATAAAAATTAGTTTTAACGATAGAAGTTAGGACAAATATTTTTGCAGTGAAGCCCAAAAACAGGAACCATGGTTTTAATTACCAGCATCCTGTGAAAACTGAGGTCAGGAACTCTGACTTTATGGTCTTTGGTGCTTTCCAACATCAGAACAAAGAGAAAACTTAAACTCGGTGGCCTCAGGTTTAAGAAAAAGAAATAAAAACAACACAAAACCCAATGGAGGGAAAAAGAAGAGAAAAATGTAACCAGAGGACAAGAATTGAGCCCTACATGGTCAAACCCTTTCTGTCCTTTTCTATGAAAACAGACAACTAGAACTGTATTTATGATACTTCCAAAGCCTTTCAAGCTTTGAAAAAGGAAAGGTGGACTAGAGGGGACCCTGGGGATGATGGGAATGTGGAGGTTGCACATGTCTTGCTTGCTACATCATAGGCTTTTGCTGAAATGGTACTTACATTGACTTCTCAAAGACCCGGTCATGGAAAGAGTCCTAACAAGGTATTAACATGGTAATGCTTAACTTAAAGAAGGTGGATAAGTAATGTTAAATATGTCCCAATGACTTTCAGACCTCAGAGACCCATCCTAAGCTACTAGCACGATTACAAACTTATTTATGCATGTAGTATCCGGAGACTCAGACTCAAAGCAGTACTGATTGTAAAATGCCACTGTTTACAGGGAGTATATGGAAGCGTACAGTATGCGTTCATAATGTGAAGTATATTAATAAAGCTTGCCTGAGGCCCAAGACATGCATTCACATAGTGCATCTTTACTACATTACCACAAAGCAAAACAACAAATCATGCCATACCTATTGGCGCCACAAGCATTCTTCACACAGTCAATGGATTTCATCTGTGGCTACATCAATGAGAAACAGGATAAATCATCACAGGTTTGCACTGATAGCACTGTTTATAGAAATGTGATATTTCAACATAAATGTAACAAACCTTTGTTTAAACTAATACTAATAAGGCAGATCGTGTGGCACAGTGGGTAAAGCTTAGAACTAGAGGTTGTGTGCTTAAATCTTACACTGGACAGTTTAAATTGTTCAAATTGAGTCTTGGCATTGTGCTAACAACAATGTAGGCCATGCTTAGCATCACTTTTTTCACTGTATGTTTAGCTTCTGCTTGTGTTATTCCTATTTGTAAGTCTCTTTGGATAAAAGTATTTTCTAAACAAATGAATGCAAATTTAACAAGGAAATATGGAAATATTGCCATCACATCATAATTTCAGACATCCTCCCCTCAGTAATACCGTATATGAGAAAAATGACAATGTAACTGTGCAGACAGTTACATTGTAGAGAAATTTGTTAATATCACAGAAGTGTGGTAGTTGTCGCAAACCTCACTTGTAGTGGAGACACAGTGTACAGTGTAGGAGTTTAGGAGGAGTGTATGGCAGTTTTGAGTGTGTGAATGTGTGGGTGGGAGTGTTTGTGCTGATTGTGTTGAGTGTGCACGGTGCCCATAAGAAGGCTCATCTGTTACGGCGCGTCTGCATGGCTTGTGCCACTGAGGGCGGATGACAGCGTGTCACAGCAGCAGACAATGATGGATGCACCGCATTCAGTAGGCAACTCAGGCAATTGGACACATTAACAAGAGGCACCTGCTTTTCTCTTCGTACAAATCTATTAAAAGATAACAGCAATGGCAGATCCCACTCAACTAGTAAATGATAACTCTGTGAGGAGATGATAACTCTGTGCTCTGTGAGGAGAGGGATCCCTCTAAAAACGTTGTCTCAGCGATAGCATTGTTGGTCAAACAGTGCCATCTAGTGTTTAAAGCTATAAAAAGTTAAAAATGCTCCTTTCATAAAAGACTAATGAAGAATAATTTGATTAAAGTAATAAAAAATGTCAAGAACAATTGGACCTCCAGATACTAGATGTAGATCATTTTAGGAATTGCACACTGAATACAATATATTCTAGAAAAGTGTTTTTCAGCAGGTTGTGACTCGTATTTTACAGTATAGTTATTAATAGGGTGACAGAAATTTTGGTTCATGTAAAGGTAAACAAAAATGTTCCTAAAATAAAACATTGAGTTTTTTTTTTTTAACAAAACCTAAAGCTAATTATGGTCCATGCAAATTAATGGGACAAAACGCCTCATCTATAGTACTTGCTATTAGTACTTAATTCTCATTCTGTTTTGGACATAAACAATAAACAGATTTAAATTTTAAATCTTGTGTAATCTTTTCTACTTGCTTTTATCAGTGTTTCTGTGGTCAATTTTGCGAGTTTTAATGCAATTAGACATACATCAATCAAATGCACTGATTATACACATTTATAAACCCACACACTTTTGTGTGTAAAGCATATGACAGGGCTTGGTGGGTAAACAATATGTGTCAAACAAGAATCAACCTGCCTCAAGAGAGAAGTGTGAGACTGATGCGACAAAAGCCTTCAGGCAATTTTTAATGATGGATTGAGAATCATTATCCTTCTGATGGTGATGTGAGCGAAAAAAGACATTTCTTATGGACATGTGTGGTCTGTGGCTGATGATTGGGTTGGTTTTTTTTTTCCACTATGAATTTAAGAAACTAGGCTAATGGGTTTCTGTAAGTGTACTCAATCCTCTATTCTCCTTTTAATATGGGGATTTTCTTGCACTGAACACAGTTGTTGCTTACTGAATTAAATAAATGAATAAGAATCTAAGAATATTCACAAAATATGTGCCTACGTTTAGCTGAGTTGTGTTCTCTTTGGTGGTTTATCAATTTCTAAAGGTGAAACCTGGATTAAATTAATGACATTGAATAAACCGCATGAATAAAAAAAGATTACGCTGGGCAATATAAGTAAATATATAGAGTGCTAAAACAAATTGATTTAGTGACAGAAAATATGACTTCATACAATATTTGAGGGATACTCATTAATGATACTGACTAATAATGTGAACAGTGGTACATGAAATCCCATTGGACTAGCACAACGCAATACAAATATTCAGATTAATTATCACTTTGTTGCCAATACATCCAGAGTGATTAAACATTTGTATGTTTAACATCCACAAAAAGAAACAAACTCAACATCCTATCTATGCTGTTAAAATTGTGGTCATGCCATACATGTATGACATTCTGTTTGCAGGATTAATTTACCATTTATTTTTATGAACTGTAGCATTTCTTGACTTGCTTAGAAGCCTTGATCAAAAGAAACTGTTCACAGTTGCTTGGCAGCCTTCAGATCACCAATAAATCTCATTTTTTATTTTTGTTGTAATAAACTGAGGATAAAGACAATGTATTCCAGATTAACATACCTCAAAGCTGCTGCATCTTTTAACTGCGCAGGGCATAAACATTTAAGAGACTGTGTCAGGCACGAGGGCCAGTGCTAACTAGCATGGTGCATACCTTTACGACTGGCAGTTTGTCAAGCCGGTTAAGTGTCCCCTTAACAGAATTGATGGTCGTTTGAAAAGTGACAATGCACAAAAACTGCTACTTTTCTTCTGCTACCCACTAAATCCCTGTCATAAATCTAGCCTTATACCCAGGCATATGGCTTCTGTTGTCAGCTATCACACGCCAACAACGCTTTTTACCATCATTGTCTTGACAGAAATATGATACGGAAGCTGCAGTGTCACATCACTTAGCGTGGTTTAGTCGAAGTAGCACGGCACCATTTTAATCAATCAAATTTGTCACTTTTTTACTGTAATGATCTTATGGTAGGTACCCAGCATTAAGAGGATGTAGAGAGACTTATCTATAGCTTGATTTATGATAGTCCCTTCAGATTTTGTACTGGGGGCTCAGTTTTTCAGTGGAACAGCATTTCTATCAAATGGATCAGTAAATAGTTATAGTAAATACAGTAGTAATTCCTCTAGGCCAAATGCGAATCCTACTTTTCCTCCCAACATAGACTTCTGTAATGAAAAACTAAAAGCCTGTAACAAATACACACACAAATGTCAAAGCAGCCACAATCTTTTGTGACAAAAGCAATTCAGAAGTTCTCATTTGAAAAAACCTGCTAAAAGATGAAGAACTGTGATGACAAACACAAGTTATGAGCTATATTTGGTTTAGTTTTGAAGTAAATGTCGCAATCTGTGCATACTTTATTAAACATCTTTACAGTACCCTTTTGCCTTCAATATAACATGAAAGTCAGAACGTCGATGTCAGGTTATTTACCAAGGCAGTTGGGTCTTAAAAAAAGAATCTAATGTAGATCACATTCATGGAAAAGCCAATACAGAACAATTGCCACACAGCTCTTAATGAACTTTGTTTCTGATGCCAAGTCCATCATTATTTTTAAGCACCATGTTTATTTCTAACTTGACCTTTATACTAATTAGAGTTTGACCCTGAAAACCCAGCTTGCGCCTGCCTTCACACTCTCAGTCATGCCTAGACAAAGTTATTATGTCTTTATTCCCAGGGAAAGGAATATTGGAATTTTCTAAAAGAGCAAAGCCATAGGTAACCTATTACAAAACTATACACAATCAATAGCTAATTTCTCTGCATTGATTACTGCTTGGACATTTAACGTGCGCCCTCTGGCCAGTGTTTGTGTGTGTGCATCTGCTTCCTATTGGCTGTGTGAATATTACATTCATTGATTCTATGAAGAGGAGTAAAAATGCCAAACTGTTCATTAATCTTAATAAAGACTGCTCAAGACCTGGGCTGTCTTTGTTTGCTTTTGGCAAGGATGCGATTCATGTAAAAGAACAAAAACAAGAAACTACAGTTTCCTAGTATCCAGGAGCAAAACTTAAATGAATGTTTTATTATGCAACAAGAAAACACTCCAGAGAGCTACAAGAGACATGAAACTTGCACAGATGTAGGAAAATTGTGGCCCAAATGTACAGTTGAACCGTCATAAAAAAATAAATATTTTTAACATAGAACAACACAAGTGGTCAATCAAAATCAAATTTTCTAGAGTTATGTGTAATGAAAAATAATTGTGCTTATTTTTATTCTAACAGCCTCTACATTTACTTCTGTTTTTCAAAACAAAGACTAAAATATTCTATGTAAATATATAAAACTGGAACTTTGTGTTCCTTTTTTATTTAAATAATAATGGGCTGACCTAATAGAGCTTATTATTAATATGCAAAAATTAATAACAGATAAATAAAAGGATATTTAAGTAACTTAATACGTTGTTTATTAAGTTACTTAAATATTGTTTACCTAAAATATTGTAATCATAAACAAAACCTTTTTTCTCTTGTTTTCGGTGAAAGAAAGTCAATAAAGGTTTGAGCCAACATAAGTGTGAATAAATGATAACAGCATTAGAAAGAATTAACACAAATGGCACCGTCTGGTGGCTGAACTGATCCGATCGCCGATGAGCGTTCATACGTTGATAACTACTCTTATTTATAAATACACAAAATAAACTTAAGCTGAATAATCATACATTTTACATTGAAATGTATCTTATCGTCTAAAGACAATTTTCTGGGAAAAGATAAGGAGTGCTAAATACTTGAAAAGTGTTATAAAGTGTTTCTCGCAGGATCATTGACAAAGGTGACACGCATGCGCCCACGGTACATTTCGATGGCGACATCATCTGGTCAGACGGTGTAAATGCAACAGGAAAACTACATGCTTTAGAAACTAATTCTTGTTGTTTTGATCAAAATGTCATTTACTAAATAACATCTACAATATAAATCAAAACTGACGCGAATCTATGCTGAAGACATTGGAGTAATGACTTGCCTATCATGAGCTGAAAATTACGGAAGTTTAATGTCCGGACGTTGTAAAAATCTTCAACAGCACCGCTAAAGCACGCCCACTTCTGCCTGTATAGGAACTGAGAACTGGTGGCTACAAACCTCTAGCTGTGTCTGCTGACTGTACACATTAGATATTAAACATGCCGGGAACCATCAAAGAGTTCAGTGTTCATTACGATCCAATAAATGAAAGCAACACATTCAGTAGTGGTGACACTGTGGAGGGCCGAGCTGTTTTGGAAGTGACTAAAGAAATAAAGGTAAACAGTTTGTTCGTAAAGATTACTGGGGATGCGCACGTACACTGGACCGAAAGTTCAAGCGACGATTCAGACAGAAGCTACAGTGACCACGAGCGATACTTCAAACTGAAGCAGTATTTCATTCAAGACAGCTCTATGACAGGTATCCATGCAAACAGTAAAGCTGGTTTGTTGTAACAATGTCTTATTAACTTGTTTTTTGTTTTCATGCCCACAGGTCAGGAGGAAAAGAATACGATTCTTATCACTGGCGAGACTTGTAAGTATGGGATTTTCATATCTACAGACAGTTTATCCAGATTTACACCCATATTAACATTTTACATTTTATTTTCATTATTTTTTTATTTTTATGTTCCTCAGATGGACAAGTTGTTAAACCAGGAAGCCATGTGTTTCCATTTAGGTTTCAGCTGCCACAAATGTGAGTGATGATTATTATTAAAATATTAATGACAAAATTGATCCCTTGAGTCATCATAAAAAAGCAGGTGCTAACCATGTTGTGTAATATTGTGTAATATAATATTTGACAATTGTTCTAATAATTTTGTGTGCAATGTTATGTTTTTTGTTAGTCCCAATAAATTGAAATCCCCTTTCTTGTGTAATTTCTAAATAGAGTCGATTACTCTAATATATTATAGACTTTGTGCCCTCCATAATATTGAGACAAGGAAAAAAAATTGTTTTCTGTGGTGTCACAAAATCTTTTATGATTAAAAGGTCAATATAAGGCAAAAGACATTTTATCACATTTTGTTATTTGTCCGTTTCAACACATAAATGTTTTGTTTGTCCATTTGTTTCAAATTTTTCATCCCTTTATGTAACGTCTAGATGAGTCAAGATGAACACAAAGGTGCTGATTCTGAGAAAAAAAGCAGTGAAAAATTTCTAAAAATTTAATATTCTGTACATTTGTTTTGTATTCATCTTGTGATCATAAAATATATCTTGTCTCCATAGAAAACAGCAATTTTCCTTTATTGTCCCAATACGTATGGCACTATATAATAATCTTTGAGTTACAATAAAGCAGTCATTTAAGAAAAACTTCTGAAATCTTAATTTCAGAAATATGCCTCCATCTTTTAAAGGCCCACATGGATGGGTAAGGTACACTGTGGAAGTGAAGCTAAACAGGCCTTGGAAGATGGCATCCACTAAATCTAAAGAATTAACCTTTGTGACAAGAAATGATGGTACCAATGACCATTTACTGGTATGATTTCATACATATAATTCATTCATTTATATATATATACGTTGGTGATTACGTGTGGTTTAAAATTTTATTTATCTCCATTTCCTTGTCCTGCATTGATTCACATACATTTAAAGATTCTTTAGATGTGCCTGTACTAGATATGGTATATAAGAGGTGTTTTTGTGTCTATACAGCAACCACTATTTGGCACTAAAGACAAGAAAATGAAACTCTTCTCATCAGGAAAAACCTCAATGACTGCAACAACAGAGAAAACTGGCTATATGCAAGGTAATGTTAAATAATGAAACACACCAAGTGTAACTCTTGGTTGAATCAGCATCAACTGAAGCAAAGACACTAAAACCTGTCATTATTTTCCATTATTGATATATGTTGTCTCAAGTCACTTGAATTACTGTTGCAGGTGAGACAATCAGAGTCTTTGTCGATATTGACAACTCTTCATCTCGTGATGTCAAGCTGAAATACAGCCTCAAGCAACAACAAACCTTCATTGCTGGGTCGAGTACTAATAATAGCTCTAAAGATATTGTCAAAGAGTCCAGGGACCACATTCCATCTGGAGAAAAAACAAAAGTCATAATAGACCTGAAGCTTCCACCTGACATACTTGCCACCATTGAAAACTGTAGAATTATTAAAGTGCAGTATGAACTGAAGGTGCTATTTTTTATTCCTTAGTATCAGCATATTTACTAATTCATTCCAAATTTCTTTAGTCATTGATTCAACACTACATAATGAATATATAAATATATTATAGATATATATTTTAGCAGTTTTGTGGTTCCCTTAAATTATTTTGTACATTATTCTCTTTCAGATATATCTGGATGTGCCCTTTGCTTCAGATCCAGAAATCAGATTTCCTGTGGTAATTCTTCCAGTTCAAGAATGTGCTCCTTGGCAAGGCCCACCTGGAGGATTCCAGCCTTATCCTCCATTTCAGCCTAACCCTGTCCCCTATCCACCTCCAGCTCCTGGTGGGCTGCCTTCTGCACCACCCGCAGGGCTTTACCCCTGTCTGTACAACCCAGGAAATACAGAATCACCTCAGCCAGGGGTCATTTCACCTGCTGCAGCGGGGTTATATCCAAATCCAAACGCCATGTTATCTGGTTTCCCTCTTGCCTCATCTGCTCAAGGTTTTGATCCAAATCAAAGCTCTCAAACATCTTCTACTAATGTGCCTTACTAGTCTCATTTACAAACCACAGTTTCCGAGTAGCATTTACACAGAGTCAATTATGGCTTACTGGATGTGTCTGCATGCATTTAACCTATTAGTGGCTTAAAGCCCTAGCACTTTTCATGAATCCACAGGAAATTTACGGCTTTTAAAATGTTTTGTAAAATATTTTTCTTTCATACTTACCAGCACAGTGGGTTGTGTAGTTTCCCTTTCCTATCACCTAAAGCCCACAGATGTCTAAAAATATTTTCACTACCCCTAAAAATTATCTGTCACAAAGTGAACAGCACCTTCTCTGTATTATTATTTTATAATTATTATTTATCATTTTTATTTTAAAATGCATTCAGCTTAACACTGTATATCTAAACACTCCTATTAATGTGTATTATTCTGCTGGTGACACTGCAGTGATGCAGATGGTGTTAGCATAACTGCGCAGCTTTATCTCAGTACAACATTTATCTCACTTTTTATCTCAGTCCATGGTGTAATTGTCTATTGACTGTCGTTGTTGCAAAAACAATATTTACATGTTTGTGACAGGTGTGTGCATGATGATTGATTATGAAATGCTTTCACATATTTTTAGTTTTTTTTTGGCTGAAATATAACCTACAGGTAACTACAAATCCTTGGAAATAATCATAAAAATCAGGTTAAGATTGTAACAGGTACGTGAATGAGTAAAATAATACAGTATATTGATATCACTGATGTCTTCATTATTTTACAACAATAAAATTATTGTACCTGCATTGATCTCAAGCAGATTTGAAAATTAAGTGTTTAATTTTGTTAATAGGATTTGTTAGTTTAAAATTCACAAAAATTATTTATACAACATTTATACATGGGTATAGGGTTTAATACGGTTGTACATTTGCAAAACACCAACCACACATGAAACTGTGGTGTAACTGCACAAAATCACAGTCTACATTTTTCAATAAATGTAGTACTTCCTACGTAGATGTTATGCATGGTAAAAATTATACTGTTAGCATTTTCTGATGTATTCGTTGTGGTCTCACTTTTGTATTAAGTGTCTTAAACTGCAATGTACTTACATAAGAAAAACTTACTGCATACATGTTGTTAAATTGCACTTAAATTTAAAGTGTACTTATGTAACTACACTCTTGGCCCTAAACTTACCAATAACTCTAAATCAGGACAACATAAGAACAATGTATATTTATTAATAATTAGAATTTTTTTTCATATTTCATTCTTTTGACATTTTACTTTATGCTTGTTATGTACATTTCATTTATTCTATAAAAAATAATTAAAGGCCATTTATTGTGAAAAATACTAATTGACAGCCTGTACCAATATGTATAAGTAGGCCTATGTGGGTTTAGGATGGGCTATATTTTAAGTATAACCAATAAAATAAAAGCCACTTCATGTAGTGTGTCAAGATTTCATGGTAGATTAAGTTTAAAGGAAACCAGTTTACTCAGAGGAATGAGCTATAGGAGAGAAATGCAAATTTGTAAGTGTGTGAGATAGGGCTGTATCTTAAGCCCTACCCTATTCAATGAATACATTAATGAACTAGCAAGAGGTCTAGACAGTTCCCAACACCTTGATTTTACCCTTTTAGACACTGAAGTCAAATGCATTCTGTGTGCAGACAATCTGGTGTGTCAACCACAATAGACGGCCTACAGCAGCACCTGGACCTTCTGCATACGTTCTGTCTTACAGAGAAAAATTAGGACTGTACCCACTAATAATTAAAAAACAAAAAAAGAGCCATTACATTCCATGCACACCTAAAAACTATGATACTAAAACCCTCCATCAACAAGTCTTAAACTACCCAACAGATCTAAGAGCTCAGCCAGCTGGTCTCAGAACTGACTTTACAATCCAAAACCCCAGCTAGACTAAATCTAATTTTAAAAACACAAAAAGACAAATATCTACTGGCGGCAGCAACAGCTCAAAGTAAATTGAAATGCTATCTGTCTTTAAACACACAATATAAATTACCAGAATACCAAAACACAGTGACAGACCCTGAACTAAGAAAAGTCCTGACTGCGTACAGTATCAACTGAACATAACCTCACTATAGAGAAAAGTAGACATTGACAGACCTGACTACCAAAAGACAGACTTTGTCCACAATGCACATAAAGTGAAGTGGAAAGAGATTAAATTTACTGATTCTTGAATTTATTGCATTAAGTATTCTACCGCTGTTGGATTGCAGGGTCTATTTCCTAGAGTGGAGGGTTAATGATACCTCTTGAAAGGTGGATGAATGGTTTAACTGCAGTGGCCATGAAATACTGTCTGTAGCATACTGTGTTGCACTAGGGCCAGATCAGTCGTTTGCTGAATGTACTTCTCTACATGTCCTCGCCGTCTGATTTGTGCACTTCAAAGTAAGCCATTTAGAACAGCATCGATTTAATACATTTGAGATAGCTGTTTTCCAACAACACCACCAGAGGGCAGCAGAATTCTACGTTTACATATTCGTACACGTTTGGGTAAAGCACTAGACACAAAACAACGATTTTACAGCCACTGGGTGACGCTGCCGTCTTTACAATTGCAAAACAACGTGTAGGCCTTCTGCAGACAAATTGTAATCTAAATACTATTTCATGTTATTCATCTCATTGTCACCCGCATATGATTAAGGACTAAATACTTTGCCGTACTTTGCATTGCAGTAAAGCAGAAGCAGCGTGTTTATATGGCATCGCATCAATAGAACTATCATGCCTTCTCCATGCAACATTTTATATTTCATTTATTTCTGCTAAACGAATTATAATACTGTAGTGCACTCCTATAGAGTAACCAAAGGCGTGAAAACCACTTCACGTGAAACTGTAACGAAACTCTTTAAACATTCATGTGGAGATATACCCAAACGTGTGAAAATGTCTAGACTTCCACGTATTAATACACTGCTCAGCTGTTCACTGTTATTTGTCTCCTGGGTCCGGTCAAAGAGCTCCCATTCTGCAGAAAACAGCGGAAGAAGTGGGACGGATCAAAGGTTCGCGCATGCGCAGCAAGTTGTTTTTCCACAGAGCAGAGCTTAAAGTGAGCCGGGTGGCGAGGTTTCGCTGTCTTTCACTGCAGACCATCAAGCGTATACTGAGACGAGTTAACAGCATCCTTTGCTGTTATTCAACTCTCGCATTTCAATGACACTATCCAGTGTAAACTCTCGCTTTTTACATAGAACATTATTTTCATAGACTTGCCGAGTGAATTTTAGTTTTTGTATTCTATCAGAACTTTGTACATTTTATTTTGTTGCCACCATGGTGCTAGGAAAGGTAAAGAGCTTCATCGTAAGCTACGACTGTCTAAATGACAGCAATGTACCTGTTTTCTCAAGTGGGGACTCCGTCTCAGGAAGGGTTATTATCGAAATTACCGGGGAGATTCGTGTAAAGTCACTAAAAATTAATGCAAAAGGATTGGCAAAAGTTCGTTGGACAGAATCACGAAATGCTGGATCCAACACTGCCTATACTCAAAATTATACAGAGGAAGTGGAATATCTCAATCATAGAGACATCCTTATTGGGCATGAAAGAGGTAAGAAATACCGATTAAAATGGTCTCAATGTAGATTTCGAAGAGCAGTAAAGTAAAATGTACTGTAGAGATGCTTGGTGATCCTGGATGACATGACATAGTTAGGATGCTGCACAGTACTTGTTGACCAATGGACCTGTAGATACATATATTATTCTTTCTATTTTCTCTTTATATTGTATTTATGTATTCATTTGTTGTAATTAGCTTAGTAACAAAAGCATAACGTATTTCGTATCATTGGACCATTACAAATGGACCATTACATATCAGCCTCAAATGTATATTCAAAATACTGATCTGGCAATGTGTTCATTGTCACTTTAGGTCGTGCAAATACATAATATTCAACACAATTTCCCCAATATTCAACAGATTTATGACCACATTTAAGCTCTCTCTCAGATGTCAGTAAAGCGGCTTGAATGAATGGTGACAACATTGCTGTTCGCTCATCCCATGTTACAGCCTTGTTAAAACAAAAAGGTGCTCTAAAACGTAATTTTTTTAGAAAAACGAAAACAAGACCAAATTGTTCTGATACCAGAACGCGTTGAAAGGAGCGATGACAGGTCTTCAACTATAATGTATTAAGTTTCCACCCATTGTTAGAAGCGGTTCAATCCTGTTTTGATGCAGTGTTTAGCCGTTCTTGTCTCTGATTGGTGGACTTTTCAACGTGTCTTCTATGACATCATGCTTTTGCGGAAAAGTGAGAAAAACAGCAGCAACTTTGCACCAGTGGCTGTAGTGATCAGCAATGCACAGCAATAATAAGCACAAGTACATATATATTTATGTTATTAGATATATTCAGTGTTTCAGTATCTCCCCAGGTTTCCGGCAAAACTAATGCATTAATATCCAAATACGTTAATACATCCAAATTGTAAAGTCTTCAAATTCAATATTCTTTGTAAGTTTTTGTCAGTTAATTCCTGAGATGGGTCCTGATACAGGATAAATTAGTCAATATTTTCCTAATGATGAAATTCTTTGTACACAAATCGATAAGTGCATGTTTGCACGTTAGACTCTGTAAGTGCATGCGTATTGTAATTTCAAAGAAATCAGTTCTCTGTACAATTCTAATCTAATTTGTTTAATTGTGTCAGTTTGATGCTTTGTATGAATGGAGGCTTACAATAAAGATCAATTTGTGGAAATTGGTCGTTTTTCTGTCGTTTGTGATTGTTGGTGTCTGTTTATTTTCATATTTCATTCACGTGTTATGCTGAATGGGAGAATACTCATAGGGGCCACGCCGCAGTACACGAGTAGAATCAATTGGTGGGGTTGTCCGGGCTGCAGCGCACTGAATGCATAATGAGTTAGCCGGCGCAGGGAAGCAGCTGGCTCCGGTTTAGGCCGGTCTTGTCTTGCTGGAGTGTGCTCTTGATTGACAGCTCCGTGCTTGTTTACCATGGCTCCGCTAAACTGGATTGAGTGCTGAGCAGGCGAAACGAAGGCATATTAATATTGCATAAACTAATTACTATTTACTTTACTGAACGTGACCTGCAGTGCGTATATGAGTATTTTCAATTCAGAATAAACTGAACACATGCGAATTTATATACACCTGTGTATCAGAGTTTTGCATCTGATTAATAATTTATAAACAGAATAATAACAGTGATATGTTACATCATGGGGTTTTATTGAAGAAACAGCTGTTGATTTGTCTAGGTTTGCTTATGTTTTTGAAAAAGAAAAATAAGTGAAATCATGTCCTAAAGAAGATCAATGCTTTGGCAGGTAAGGTAGCCTATATTTGGAATATTGTGCTTTTCTTTTTCAGATGATGATAACTCAGAGGAAGGACTTACCACTATTCATTCAGGAAGACATGAGTATGCATTCAGCTTTGAGCTTCCACAAACGTGAGTGTTTGGTCGAGTGTGGCACCAAACCAAGTAATTATTCAGCTGCATGTTGTCATTCTCACTTGTTCTCCTCTGTGTCTTGCACACGCAGACCTCTGGCTACCTCGTTCGAAGGAAAGCATGGCAGTGTGCGATACTGGGTGAAAGCCGAGTTGCACAGGCCATGGCTTCTGCCCATGAAGACCAAGAAAGAGTTCACTGTCTTTGAACACATTGACATTAACACTCCTCTCCTGCTGGTGGGTGCCTGCATCATTTACATCCATCTCAGTGTGTCTGTTTGTAGTGTTTATCATAGATTAATCAATACAGTGTTAAGAAATAATCATCAAAGGGCTTATATTTGAAAGCATTGTTGTTTTTCTTTCAACAGTCTCCCCAGGCAGGCACTAAAGAAAAGACATTATGCTGCTGGTTTTGCACCTCAGGTCCAATCTCCCTAAGTGCCAAAATTGAACGGAAGGGTTATACTCCAGGTATTTCTTAAAGTGTCCACTAGCAGTTGCCTCTTCTTTCTCTCTTGAGAACATATGTTCTTTAAAGTATCATCGAATTATGCTGGGCTAAAATTACTCATAAGGCATTACATAAACGTGTTTGTGGGTCCATGCCAGCCAAGTTACTATGGTAATATACTTACTAGATTTTAATGATTTTTTTCTTTTAAATTAGAAAACAGTTCTAAAAAGAATTGTTAATAATAATGTCATAGTTGGTTTCATTAGTAGACTCTTAGACCCACTATGCTTGAGGTACCAATGCACAACACCAACTAAACTCTTATGTTTGTTCATACAGGAGAGTCCATTCAGATCTTTGCTGAAATAGAAAACTGCTCCTCGCGTATGGTTGTGCCAAAGGCCGCCATTTACCAAACACAGACCTTTTTTGCCAAAGGGAAGATGAAGGAGATCAAGCAGTTGGTGGCCAACATCCGAGGGGAGTCACTTTCTTCTGGCAAGACGGAGACATGGAATGGAAAGATGCTGAAAATCCCTCCTGTGTCACCTTCCATTCTAGACTGCAGTATCATTAGAGTGGAGTACTCACTCATGGTAAGTTGTCTGCTTTTGCAGTTCTCATTATTGGTTGTATGCGTTTTTGACCTCAGCTTATGTGAGGTCAAACTTTTGTGATCACTGGTCATCTCTGCAAGTGCTGGTCATTGCTTTAGCTTAACAATTTAAATAATGTGATCATTTGTAAAAACACAAGTGCTTGTCATGTCAATGTAAAGTGGCTCCTCTCACTCCTCCACATATAGAGCACTATGAATTATAATGAGATTGTTCCCAAGTGCTCCCAGTGCACACTCAAAAGAAGATCAGCCTAAAATATCTGATGAAGTTCAGGCCATTGAGTGTTAATGACCTGTTCCCACACAAACCAATCTGTCAGTGCTTTGTTTATATAATGGTCAACTCCTGTAACTTAAATCCTTATCTAAATATGAGTGTACACTGTTTCTTTGCATCACTAGCCTCCACATCTACCTACATGTTGCAGCACTGCCAATATAATATGTCCATGGTCTTTAACTTGGTCAGTTGGTCAGTTTATAGTCACTTGGCTAAAGCTGTTTATTGAAGTGAATTAAAATAATTGCTGTGATTGACCAGTATCTTTACTTTTTATCCATAGGTTTATGTGGACATCCCAGGTGCAATGAATCTGTCTATTAACCTACCCCTGGTGATTGGCACCATCCCCCTCCACCCCTTCGGTAGCCGCACCTCCTCTGTCAGCAGCCAGTGCAGCATGACCATGAGTTGGTTAGGCATGGCCCTTCCAGAGAGGCCTGAAGGTGAGGAACTTTGCATGATACTTCTTTGTCATATGCTGAGTTGTCATTTAGTACCACTTCATTTAGTACCATGTCTTCAAAGATTATGTGTATATATAGGTCATTTGGGTTGGTTTTTGGAGTCTCAGATTCTAGAGCAGGGGCCTCCAATCCATGTTCCTGGAGGTCCACACACCTATAGAGTTTAGCTCCAGCCTACTCAACACACCTCCCTGGATGTTTCTAGCAATTTCAAAGACCTTCAGGAGTACTAGAAACTTCCAGGCAGGTCTGCTGGATTGAGGTGGAGCTAAACTCTCCAGAACATTGGAGTTTGATATCCCTGCTGTAGGGGAACTGGGTGCATAGATATTCATGAAGCTTGTTGTTTGAATTGTCCCCTTAAATTGGAAACTAGAAGAAAAACTGGAGTTCAGATTGTATGTTAAGAAGAAATATGTTATGTGGTTGTCATGGTAACAGTGTTAACATTTGCTTTTGCTGTATGCAGCTCCTCCAGCCTATGCAGAGGTTGTCACAGAAGAACAGCGACAGGGCTGTTTGGAAGTTTCCTCAGGGCGAGAGAACTTTGATGGGCCACTATTCGCCTACATACAAGAGTTCCGCTTCAGACCCCCTCCACCCTACTCTGAGGTAAGCTTTTAGTGTCTGTATTGTTGACATTTCCAAGAGAAGCAGCAGTAAACGTAATGGAAAATTTTATTGTGTGTTTACAGCTTGTAAATGACACAGTTTCTCTTGTTTTCTTTTCCATCAGATCGATCCACATCCAGATGAAGCCACAACAGTCATAGAGCAGAGACTTGACACCTGCCCATCACGCTGAGAAATCCACGAAACAAGTCCAAAGCAGTTGGGCTTTAGGAGCTTTCATATTTGTTTATCTCCCAGTGACAGCAAATGATAATTTTGCTGTCACCACTGGGAGAAAGCAAACATGTATGGGAAAATCCAGATGGATGCAGGAAGTCACTGGCAAATAACTTTCTGCCCAACCTGAAGATTCACAGGCAAAAGCATGTCTGTGTCAGACCCCCATGAATGGGCACACACCCTGTCGGACAAAAGCCTGCAGAGCTTTGTCATAGTAGTTACATTGCTAATACTTTTCTGTTAAGGTTGACAAAGAACATGGTCATGCAGACCTCTTCATGGACCAGAGGAGAAATGCTAGAAAACACTACAAGTACAGCCATTCACAGTACAACTGAGAGAAACTAACCATCATCTTCTTGCCTCAGTGTTTGCACATTTTTGTTTGCTTGCTTGAGTTGTGACTCACCGTTTTATTTTAGTTTGCAGCCTCTAATTTTGTTGGACTAAGTGATTGCAGGATTATAATATAGCCTCGCTTTATCCGCACAACTTATGAACAACACCAAGAACAGGTTCAGAGGAGAAACAGATTAACTTAACCAACTGTCATAATGCACTGATTTTAAGCTCTTTTGAGGTTTGTCATTTTGTTTCATTGTTTGTTTTTCCTCATTGGCATACAGACAATAATTCTGTGCTTGGTAATGTGCTGTCTGAAAGCACTTTGCAACGTTGCCTCATCAACTTGTAACTCAAGTATGGCTTTTGTTTCATTTTCTCCTGTTCACATGGGCATTTTTTAGGTTCTACACGTAGAATGCCTTAAAGCCAAACATGGTTTGCTTGGTGTTAAAATTGTTGCACATATTTTGTGATAGAGGAGCAGTCCAACTTCTGCTAGTCATGTGCGTGCTCAGAGTGGAAAGATAAAAACAGGGTGGGGCCCAGGCAGGCTGCCCTCTTACAGCCTGAAGAGTTTGTTGCCTTTCTGTGTGTAATATAGCAGTGCAGGCTTCTAAGTAGCGCTGCCTGAAAACAATGCACTCAATCTCAGGTGATCTTCTCACTTGCCAAATGATGAAAATACAAAATGGTGTAGACTATGTTTCAGTTGCACTGTTTAAGTTCAAGGAAGTAAACTATACAAGGAAACCAGATCTGATGTTAAAAAACAGATTTATTCAAAAGAAGTGATATGCACAAAGATGCAAGGCAGCTTTCAGTGACTAATGACATTCCCTTTTTGTCCTGCTGCACTTGCTGCAGACTCCATTTTTTTGAATGTTTCTTAAGACCAGTGAAGCTAGATATGACAGAAAGAAAATAGCAAGGAATTTAGAAGTACTCCAAGGATGGCTTAAATAGCCAAGCTGTAAAACAAGAAAAGGACTCTGGATTTTGGCATCCATCCTATTCAGAGACGTCTGTATCCTGTTGAAATGAGTTGTACATTTGTTTTTAAAACTCTATTCAACTACAAAAGTAGCCTAGGCTTAGAACCTGCTTGGCTTTTATTAAACATTTTATACTGTATTGAAGCTATAGAAACTGCTCATATCTTGGTTGAGGTCTGGGGAAAATGTGACATTCAACTACTTACAGTACCAGAATTGATGTTTTAAATAGAGTTTGACTTATGAAGAAAGCCTGCTGGGATAGGGTAGTATGGATTTATAGAGTTAGTCAGATGATGTGTGCTTATACAGTATGTGTTATAGGCTCAAATGTCAGATGAAGAAGTTGATTCAGCAAGTATTTTTGGAGCAATGCTTTGATCATAAAGAAATGAAAGTAACATGCTTTTTAATCTTTGCTAATCTTACTAATCTTTATCCTAACATTTTTAGTCTTTAACAAGTATTGTTTAGTTTAAAAGGACAAAAAGGGAAGACCAAAAAGTCCTTCAAAGCAAGCATTGATTCAGTTGACATGGCGCCTTTTGATTTCAATAGGTTTAAACAAAGTTTTTAACTATGAGTTCTGATTATTAGTATGGGCATTCAGACCAGAATGTAATACACTTCGGTTCTCTTCATTATTTTGGGAACAATAGCTGTAGCAAATGTTAAAGAAATGGGTAGTCCATGAACTGAAAATTCAAGAAAAGTTAATCATACAAAGAATGACCTGATTCACTTATTTTATATATTTTAATTTTGAACCAATTTTGGCCACTAGTAAAAGGATAAGCTTAAACACAAAAATAAGTGCTTGGTCATTTCTGTAGTCCAACGCTTAGCCTTCTGTGTAGTCCAGTGTTAAAGCTTAATTCATGGCACTGTCAGAAAAGACCCATAGTGGGAATATGCTTTAGAGGTGAAGTGCAATATTTATTTTTGGAGTTCATTTTATCTCTGTGGTATATATTTGTCTTATTTCAGTGTTTTTATTTCAATGATCATTATGTGGTATTAGATAATGATCAAAATGTATGTTCCTAATGGTTTTAACTTTTGTCTTAGTTCTTCCTTAAAAATAAATAAACCTTTAAAAATCCACACGTTGTACTTTGATCTGTTTTGAAAAATAAACGGCAACAGGAAAAGCCAGGATGTTATTTAATATAACTCTGATTGTGTTCAGCTAAATAAAGTCATAAACATTTGGAATGACATGAGCAGGAGTAAATTATGAAAGAACTTTTATTCTGTGGTAAAACTGTAAACTATAGATTTAGATTTTTGTTCATCAGCAAATTGTAAATTAAGCAACAGGTCATACTATAAATACAGTATGCTGTATTTCATATCATAGTCTATATTTTATTTTTCATAATCATAGTTGACATTAAAACGTCCTTAGGCTACATTGCATGATACATTTTACATTATTAGCCATTACCTTTTGACACCTAATGCTTGACATCACAGATAATAAAATATATCTCCATATTCAGCTACGGTTATTTCTAAATGAGTATTCACTATGCTCTGTCCTTCAATGTGCTGTGAGGTTCAGTGCAATGTTACATAAGGTGTGGTTTTGACCACCATGTAATTATTGAATTGCAACTCAAGAAAATCTATGGTAGTTGTGTCATTTATGGGCTATATTTATTGACTGGGTTAAGTCCTACACACACAGGACAGAGCCTAATGGGTCAGCAGAAAAAAGACAGAAAAAATATCATTCTGTCTCTAAATCTCTAAATTAAAAACATTTTTTACTTTAAAGCATATCCTTGCATGTAAGTGAAAGCAAATTGCTAAAAAAAATTAATCATGAAAATTACTGTCTAGGATAGGCCTGAATTATTTCCCCTGTCTTTTGGCTATTGGTGGATCTTCTTTAAATTGATGAATCTTTATTTTTATAGACCCTAGTTAAGGGTTTTGAGAAGCCATTGTATGCTGACAGGCTAACTGAAGATAAGAGGACAAGTTGACATGAGGTACTGAAATTATTAGCTATATCCTTATGGACTGAGTTGCAGCTTACATAACAGGTCTGTAATGGTGTTGTCTTTTGTATGCGGTCAAGTTCTGCTCCCAGACTCTGAGTCAGCTTTGACCCAGCATTTTATTGCCCCTATTCCATTGACTCTTGCAGGTCAGGCCCTTTGTACTGTGCTGACCTGGGCCCCAACCAAAGAGTGGTGGGATTACCAGCCAGTGGCAGCTGCTGATTTAGTCCATGCTGACACTACACAGGTCTTAGCTGTTTCCAATAACTGCCAAATCCTACTGCTGTGTCTCCTTATGAGGAAGCTCATTTTTACAGAGGCCATGGACAAATTTTACAGATTGTCTTCTATGGCTGTCCTGAGATGGATCACTACAATATTTTGAGGCTATACTTTAAAATGTAGATATCTGGATTTAACACCATGATTTTTAAATACTTGGAGTACCATGTAAATCGTATGATATTTAAATATGGTAATAATCCTGTACCATGTATTAAGAAATTATTCTATATTCTATGCAACATGTTGCATATTCTCAGAAGTAAATAATGTTTTATTTGACAGACCAAATACATTACCCTATTATAGACCACTGAGAGAGGTCTGAGCCTTCGCACATAATAACAGGTATTTCTAATGCACGTTAATTTATTCAAATGGCCAAATATGTTTGTTTCTAGGTTGTTTCAGTGTTCGGTTCAGTCAACTCATTATTCATAAACCAACTATAAACCTAGTATACATAAATTGTTTTATTAATATACATCCTGCACATACTATTTGCAATAATACCACGTATTATGTGTTGAACATGTCTGATAATTTGTTTCTATTTTCTGTGTTAATATATCTCAGTATTATGTGTAAAGCTGCTTTGAAGCAATGTAACATTGTAAAAAGCACTACACAAATAAAATGGAATTGAATTTGATATTACTTAATGTAGTATTGTACTGCCACAATACTTTTTGCCTTTGGTTTAAGACAGAGCTCCCATAGACCTGGAAATGAACAATTCAACTTAAATAATGTGGCACTACTAGGTAATGTAAGTGAGGTGGTTCTGTTAATCTGTCTGGTCACTTCATTCAAGCTGTTTAAAACCTGCTATTTATATTAGCAGTGTGACTGCATAAGTTTTGTGAACTATTGCATTCCAAAGAATGCTGCTGATGCCATTTCCTTGTTTTTAGTTTATACATTATTAATCTTCATTGAATTTAGGTAGATGGTTTAAATCTATATCACCACTATTTTCCAGTCATAATGATTTGCCTTTGCCATGTTTTCATCCAGAGCAGCTGAGGACAATATTGACATTGGGCTTTTAAAGAAAAACATAAACAAGCTTTAAAGAGCAGAATAAAAGTCACAGTATTAGACTACCTTCACTATGAAGTTTTTAACTATGTCAAGATGCTAAAAGTGAAAGATATTTAAGAAACAGTTTTAGTGCCTGCTACCCTCAATATTTAAGAAACTGAGAAACAGTTAACATTGATATAAAATTAAACCTGTAAAAAATTTAACCTGTGAAGCTTTTAGTTGCACCTATTTGTAACCATGCAGCCACATTTACATTATGCTGCTTGGTTTGAATTCCAAATGTTTTTTGTAATGTGACATATAGACTATCAAACAATAAACATTCACAGTCCTAATCTGTGACCATGGCAACAGACCAAACACAACTAGTCAAAGGAACAGCTGCAAGCTCTCGGGGCTATTCACATGCAAAGGCCAGTTGCCTCAGCCTGTTTTGCAGAACCGCCATGGATAAGGAGGAGGGAACTTGATAGTATGCGATTTCACAAGCTAGTTAAAGTCCCAAAGTTTGCTGAGGGTCCCAGGATAGTCGGCATAGCTTTGCTTACACTGGGGTGCTTGTCCACACTTCAACTATAGGGGGAAAGGTTCAAATTCCTGACTGTTAAGTGCAATGACATTACTTGAATTAGTATCATGAAAATAGGCAGCATTTTTAGAGTGCCTGTGTGATATTAGCATATTAGTATATGAAGTATATGTTTACAGTATATGATACTAAGTAAATGGAGGACAATAATGACATAACCTATACTATGCAATGTTATACCATTTTCACACTAGGGTTAAGGTTCCTTTCATGATGTGGTTGAAGAAGCTGTTCTGAATTAAGGGTTGATAAACAACACTGACACATACAGCTCTTATGTCAATAGGGTATCAATAGGGTATGTGGCTGCAGAGGTTTGTGGATGGGGTAATGGAGGCTGGTAGCTTTGCAGCTGTAGTGGTAAGACACAGCTAGAGACTTGTAGATATAGAAGTACAGGTAGAGTTTACCAGGGTTTCCTCATCTTTCGACCAATAAAATAATTCCAAAACATTTTTTTTAACATTTTACTTAATCAACATATGTAATTACTGGTTATGGACTTTTAAATATTATTTTTTATAAAGACTGCACACACATAGACTTATTTTTAATTTCTAGCTAATTAAATATTTCTGAGATAAGATTAACTAAAATGTGTATTTACTTTAGAAATATTGGAAATCACATCATTAAATTCCCTAACAGTTAATTTTTTTTTCACTACTGCCACATCCATCCAGCTTCCTTTTTTAAGCAACTAGCTAAACCGCATACCTTCTGATCCTGAGTCATGACGAGCCCTGACCTCTCCTGCAGCTCAGAGCAGAAAAACAGCAGGTGCAGCAAGAGACGATTGCTCTGACATTCCCCTGACCACCACCATTTAAACACATACACGCACATCACTCACATTTTGGGGGGCTGTGCCTCAGGGTCCTCTTACATGCCTGTTAAACTTTGTTCTGTAAACTACTGCCTCATTGAGGTAAGTTAAAGTAAAATAATGTTCTATTCTGTATGCATGTGCTAAAAACTGTCAAAAAAAACTGTGCAGCTTTATTATAGCTGCAGTGCTAAGGAAGGCAAATATTCAGCAAATACTGAGGGGGTATAATGACCCATGTCAATCACTAGCCTACTTGCCAAGGCGCATAAAAGGCACATGCCAAATACGTCATCAGCTTCTTGTCTTCAGGAAGCCTGTCTGTTTGTCTGTCTGTATGTATGCAGTCAGAACTAGTAGAAGAAAAAAGAAGATATTAGTGAAGGAAGCAGTTAACAGAGAAAGTAATAAAAAAAAGTTTCTGAGAAGGAGGTGTGTGTTTAGGAGCGGAGCATGCTAGGTCAGCTCTCGAGGGAGCTGGCTGCCCTCAGTGTGAGTTGCTGAGGACAATCTGCTCCCGCCTGGCTCTCGTCAATCCTGATGGTAGCTGGGCTGCTGCACCTTTTGGGTTGGGTCCTACTTCTGCTGAGGCAGAGCAGTGGCTGCACTTATGGGGATTGCAGCTCAATTTGGTGGATGTGCAGCGGGAGATGGGTGTCACCATTTCTCTCATGTTTCCCTCTGAATTGGATGAGCTCACACTGGCTTTAGCAGCGCAGATGATCATCTGACAACTAGCAGCCAGGAAGCTGGTGAGACAAATTAGCTTGCTCTGTTTTTTTTTAAATTGATCTGACAAAATTTTCTGCTCTGTCATGTTTAAGTAGCTGATTGAGGTTATTTCTCGTGCTGTCGAGAAGCCTCGAGTAGCCAGATGAACAGCAGCAAATCAATCAAGATCTCACCAGAACACAGAAAAGTTGTCAGATTTACTTTTGGGGGAGAAGCTTACCAGTATTTAGCGCTTCCTTTCAGCCTAGCCCTATTGCCTGTGCCTTTACTAAGTGTGTGGAAGCAGCTCTGGTTGCCTTGAGACTCCGGGGCAGTTTCATTCTAAATTACATATATGACTGGCTAGTCATGGCCAGCTCTCAAGAACAAGCTGCACAGCATCGAGATGTTGTGTTAGCTCATATGAGATGCTTAGACCTGAGACTTGACCTTAAGAAGACTAGGCTTTCTCCAGTTAAAGAGAACTACTTTTCTAGGCATGATTTGGAATTCCACTACAGTGCAACACAATTGTCTCCTGCACATGTGGAGTCTGTTTTCAGCTAGGCCACCATTGAATAGTCCTCCAGATTCACAGGCTGTGAAGTAGATTTGTTCACATCCACTGAGTCAATCCACTGTACCCTCCGGTTCAGTCTCACCCAGCTCCATTGGGGCTGGATGCTATGGTACAGACGTGGCAGAGGCCTTTTCCCTGAAAGACCTGCTCCCAGGAATCCTAATGAGGGTTTGTCTACTCTTGGTAGCATCATTCTGGCCAATCAGTATGGTTCTCAGACCTAATGTCTCTCCTGGATGGAGTTCCTTGGGAGCTTCCAGTCCGGAGGGATCTTGTTTCAGGGATTAATTCAAGTTCAAGAGCACCTTCTATAAGGAGAATGTATGCCCTGAAGTGGCAGTTATTTGTGTGATGATGTGAGAATGGTGTAAGCTAGATCACTGCCCTATCAGTTCAGTGCTGGAGTTCTTTCAGGAGTGCCTTTCTGCAGGGTTAGTGCCTGCTACCCTCAAGATTTGTGGCCACAGTTCTACTAGCCATGAACCTGTAGATGAAGTCTCTATTGGAAGACATTCTTTAGTGTCTTGTATTCTGCATGGTAAAAGGTTACTAAAGACACATTAATCTATGTCAAATATCAAGTGTTCTCATGAGATGATGAATGGATCTTGGCTTAAATAATTTTCCACAACATCTGATATCCTTAGTAAGCATCTACTTTATTAGAAGTCAATCACCTAACAAGTTACACAAGGAGTTCATGGTTTTCAATAAACATCTCTGCCCAGCAACCTCAAATGACTCCTGACATAGATTGAAAATCATCCCAACAATTCATACTATCATTGGCTGATGTTAAGTGATGAGCTGTCTGGGTTTATTACGAAAGACTATTACCCCATTATGCTAAATGCTAAGCAAGATACACTTTTAGTACACGTGTAGTTGTAGTTGTTCTAGTGAGATTCATATTATAACAATAGGTGGTTATGTAATAACAGGAATGTTTGTTCTATTAACAGAGCTACAGTTGAGCATCTCCTATAGCTATGAAGAGCTCAATGAATCAATCACTTTAACTCCCCAGATATGTAGCGACTTTATAGTTGCCACTATTTTTGGCCTATAGTTCTGTGTTTGGGATGAGAGAGAGAGTTAAAGGGTTTCCATCCTATATATATTTTTCCCGATGAGCGCCAGCCTTTCTTTCTTTCTTTCTTTCTTTCTTTCTTTCGAACGAACGAACGAACAAATAAAGAAATGAACAAACGAATCCTCTTTCTAAGACCAATACATTTAAAAGCCTGTTCTCTGACTGTTGTTCCTTTAACATTCTCAAGACAGGTATAAATGTCTTTTTTGCCTGTGAAATGTGCAACAAAACTTTGCTCTGCTTTTGCTAGGTCTGCAATGTACTGAGGCAGGTAAAAGAACTGAACATTTGATATTACCACATTAAATCTGTATTATCTTTAGTTAAATGTGTGAAATGTGTAGTTGCAATACTGCCAACTTTTCCCACCCCAAATCCTCTAGGGCTCCAGTGATATAACAGCTGTGTAGTTGCCAGGGAGTAATTTTTCAACCCTAACAGCACAGCCGCGATTCACACCATGAATGGAGAAATAAGCCCCTGCAAGTGTGAGAAAGTTAGAATGTGGGACAGACATTAATGTCATTAATGTACTGGAAAAAAATAAAAAAATTAAAATGTGCTTTCTGTTTTTCTCTGAGGAACATACAATTGGTCTGTTTTCCATACAATGAATGTGAATGGTGCCTGTCAGACTGTGAGGCTGTCAGTCACTAAAATTCTTCAACATCTCTTCTTGTGTTCCACTGATGTAAGCAAGCATACATCATATTTAACGTAGACTATAAACA
>JAZGTK010002821.1:0-29922 GCA_036877625.1 Ambastaia sidthimunki | reverse complement strand
TTACATCCACTCACAAGGAATGACAAGTACAGCTTTAAGTGCTAAGATCAATAAATACGAAGTAAATACTGATTTCATCACAATGTGTTCTGTTTAATTTTAATCTCTGTGTAACTGTATAATTTCACGGCTGTTTCGCCGACACAAATGTGCTCTAAAGTGATATGTCAAATGTGCATTAATACCTTAACAAACATTTAAAATAATTTGGACAGCTTGTAAAATCATGCTACTTACGGTTGTCAGTTAGCTTGATGGGTCTGTATGTTAATGCATGTTCATTAAACTGAGGTAACAAGAAACTAGTTTATTTACATTCTGTCGCGCCAAGTATGTAAATGGGCGGGGCCACTTTGCGTCAGATTTGACGTCAGATTATGGAAAGATTGATTATGATGATTAAGTTGATTATGCAGTACAGTTGATGTAATGTCGATTTTATTTGGCAATCAAACTTTGACATACATTTGTGATTATTGAAACACACTGACACAACATTTATAATAAGAAATGTCATGTCAAATAAACACAGCCTCATAAGCGGAAATAACACGTAATACGTTTTTTTGTTACTATATTAAATACCAATCTATGTACCTTCATCATTAACATTCTAGCGATTAAATTTTATTTTAAAACCCTCATTAGTTCAGCAACAACAATACATCGAAACAAAAACCGAATTTCACCTTATGCCCGTCACTGTTCAGGCTATTGTAAAATGGAGAGGACCCGTGTGGCTGTGTTTGAGAGCTGAGTTAAACATCTTTTTGGCCTCTCCCTCATTTTAAATGTACAAAGACCCCTTAAAAATCGCTGGGTATGGAAGTGGAGGACATACCATATTTGCTTTGTACTTTTTGGCAGTCATTAATTTTAAATGCACTATTCAGTAATTGTCATCAAATGGGTACCTAAAAATTACTGTCACCCCAGTCAAAACATTTCTCTGCCCTTATACCCTTCACATGTTTTGGGCAAGATGTGAAAAACTGTTGATTCTCATTACAAAATGTTTCCATCCAAAGAGTCTTTCAGCTGTAAAACACATGCTACTATTGTTAATGTTCCATTCTTAAATAGTTCAATCTGAAAATATGTTTCATGAAATTAAGGAGATGCACATTTTGCTTGAGAGAAATTCACATTACAATGTCAGTGTGAATGTTATATGGAAAACATCACTAATTTGTTTGAGCTGACCTACTTTGCCTTTGAGAGTCTGTCTCAAAACACTGAAAAATAATCATTTAAAACATTTAGCATATTTTGCCTAAGCCACCACCCCTCTGTATGTGCTCAAAAATGTATTTTCATTTAAAAAAGACCAACACAATAGCCTACAATGAAATTTCAAGGAGGTTCAGGAGACCCATCACACGTGAAGGTAGAGGCGATGGGGCTGGACAAGGAAGGATTCAATATTATGGACCCTAAAGAGTTTCCTTTTATCAGACTGGAGAAAAAGCTTATTTCTGACTGACCAGAGGGAAGGATTCATTGTGGCTGACCAAAAAGAATGATTCCTCATTATGAAACCCTGGATAATCACATAAAGATAATACTGGATAGTATGCTTTCCGCTTGAGTTATTGTTGAGGAACAGCTATAAAGTATTATGGTGGCTGATAGTTTTTAATTAAAATGTTTTGGAAATGTATCAGAGACCCATAAAAAAATTAAAATCGGCAGATCACACTTGCCAATTCAAAAGCACACGCAACAGAGAATTCTTTAATAAACAAACACACACACAAACACATGCGCAACATAATTCCTTAATAAACACACGCACACGCACACCCACACACACACATTCAGCTTTCATTTGTACACTCTTTTTTTACTTCATCTAATTAAAGAATTACCTGTAAGCACTAGACTACAACAGAGGAAACAATCAATTTTACAAAAAACAATTAAGTAAAACTAAAATATAATCAAGCCAAAAAAATTAACATTTAATAATTTACCAGGGTCATTTACACATATACAATAACTAAGTATATTTTCCTTGTAAAATCTGTAGATATTATCAAATCTAACACAATAGCAGAATTTACATGATTATTTCAGCAAATATAAAGAATCTGTGTTGTGCATGACCTGACACATGGTTTTATATTCTGCTATTACAGACAAATCATTATCAATTATATATATATGATTCACAGTTATGGTCAAATATATAACATATAATAACAGTGAAATTTGTTACTACGTCTAAATTCTGACAGTAATGGGCTGTAAGAGAGCTAATAAAACAACCTGATCTATTGTAGGAATTTTCTTTGAGTTTATTAATGATTGTTATGTGATCTTATCACATTTTCAATGTAACATGACATCACTGCATCAGCAAAACATCAGTCAATTGTAATATATCAAACCAGAGCTTGATTTCATAGAAAACATTCCATGACCTTCCATGACAGTACAGCTTCAAGGCACAGATGATCAGGGGCTTTGCTTAGTTAGCAGTTATTGATGCTTCCTGATTCTCCCACAGTCTCTTAGGTTTCTTTATCTGAAATGAATATAAATGAAAAACAGGACTCAAATACATTTTCTATTCCAGATTTCTCTTCTGAATCCTAACATTTTAGGTCTTTTAATAATGCTGTTAGATGTTGGACCGTTATGTTGGATATAACTTTAATTAAAATAATTTCTATTAAAGGTGAATTTTCTGAAAGTGTAAATCAACTGGGTAAATCAACCTACAATGACTTAAATGCATCTTAAATCAGGATAGGAAAATTATTTTAACAAAAACTTTTTCGACTTGTACCTTGTGTTGGAGGTGCTGGTAGTCGCCTCCTTAGTTTTCTAGATGAGCCAATGGTTTGTGTCTGAAAAAAATATTATGAGAAATATAAGAAAGTCATATGAGTGCACAGAAACGTGAATTGTACGTTAGATATGAGTACAACACCTTTGTTTTTGTAGTCTTGAGATTGGATAATTGGGTCTGTGGCGCTACATTAAGACCTGCATTTTTCAAAGCAGCAATTCTTCCTGCAATATCTAAAACCTAGGAAAAAGAATTACACAGATCACACAAATCAGGGCCAAGCATGAATATTTACAACTAATCACTTCAGTTTTTATTGTGAACAATCTGGCTTTTAAAGGCAGAGTAGGACATTTTTTCCAGAAACATTTTTTTGTTATGCTGGTTCAAAGTCTTTTCACATCTTAAGAGCAATCATTAGGAAAGTGGTCTAAATATATTTATATAAATATATAGCGTCTATAATAGGCAAAGGACCATAAATGTTTGTCCAATTATTGCCTCCTTGCCTGTCAAACTATGTATGTCTTCATGTGTTATGGAGGAGGCGTGGCTTTGAAGAGAGGGCGGGATCTTATTCTTTTAAAGCTAGGTTGCTATTGCTAGCCTCTGAAATTGTCTATCTTACCTTTAGGAACTACTAACTATGTAAAATGTTCAGAGCAATTTTATGACATTGTGGTAAGTATATTTGTATAGTTTGCACAGTATATAAATCACTGGATATCTACATCACTTGTAGCACTAAACCAAAACTGTTACTGTTCATTGTAATTCATAGATCATTTAATAAGAGGTTTCTAGAATATATTTAAATGTGTGCTGCAGAAATCCAGAAAAAACAGCACAGCGTCCAGGCAGAACACACCTGGAGCTCAGACTGCTGCACCTGGGCTGCTGCAGAGGCCACCTGGTCCTCCAGGTAAGCGAGTTCTCCATCAGAAGTGGATCCACTGATGCGGCGTGCACACTCCTCCAGATCCCCCAATTCGGCCTCCAGCCCGAACACTGTACCTGCAGCCACATACACCTGCAAACAGTAAAACATTTCAGTAATACAGCACATCGCTTTACTGTACAAAAGAAACTCCAAAGCCAATGGCCTAAGCCTGATAAGGCTTCTTAAGTCTTTCTTAAGTCACTATTAGCTTTAAGGTGGTGCAATCAGAATAAATGACTGTAGCTGCTTCTATAATGCCCAGTGGACAGTAGGTTACTCTGCATCTCAGAAAGAATTTTGTACATTTTCCTCCAGTCTGCTGAACTGCTCATCAAGTCTTTTGGCCTCAGCTGGTGGAATGCTTGTGAGGTCACTGTGGTCTGGTTGGCTTTGCTCGTCTCCCATTGATCCGTGAATCAGATCCTCTGTAGCGTTTAGAACTTTCAGCACTTCTGTGGTGATGCTGCGTAGTGATGCAGCCGAGTACTTCTATCGATGATAAAATATACACCGAGAATTATAAACACTCTCCACAATGCTAACATTCACTTTTGGAACATTAAGTTGTCTGTTGAATGTTAAAACACAATAATCATTTTCACACTGCACAAACAAACACCAACAGGGTTTACACAGTGTTTCAACAAACCCAACAACCAGTGGAATTTAGTGTTTGTTGGTGTGGGCTAGGGCAGTTTGAAATAACTTGCAAAGCAACTATAAAGTGCAAATTAAGATCACAAATGTCAAAGATAGACAAAAAGTCAAGATATTAGAAGAGAAAGATCAAACAAAACATAGAGCAGTAAATTGTTTGTCTTTTGGTCCAATTTTAAAGCCATACAGATACAAGTATCACCTGCTGTAGTATATTGGAGATGAACTGTAAATTTTTCTCTATGTCCAGTATGTGTGAATCCTGATACAAAAACAGAGAAGACAAGAAAAGAAAGACAAGAAAAAGAAATTAGAGGGAAATAAGCAGTGCCTTAGAGGAACTGATTAATTAGCAGATTAAAGTCTGTTAGTTGCAAGCAGGTTACAAAGCAATTGGTGTTATTTTTACATTACCTTGTAGATCTCCTCTGGTGACAGATACTCTTCCTGACCAGATGGGGCGCTATACAGAACAGCGTTCTGGGTTACGGGCTCCCCCTCTTTTTTCTCAACCAAGTCAACTTGACTGTTGGCATCCTTGTTTAGAACCTTCTCTTCTGAAGATTTTACAACAGTCATGAATTCTTTGTCTTCTGTCCCCACAGTATCTTCTGTGTTGTTCTCTTCTGCCATAACTTTATTGATCTTTGTCTCATCCATGATTTCTTTATCGTGTACCTTCATATCTCCAACAACAGATTGCTCAAATTCTACGTTGTCCTTCATTTCCTGCATTATGCACTCAGTTACATTGTCCTTCTCTGTCTTATTTTCCATCATCTCCAGTTTCTCTGCCTCACTCTCCTCTCTGGCTAAAAATATCTCCTCAGTATAGTAAGCTTCTATCTCTTCTTCCATATCATCCAAAGCCTTCGCTACACTATCAATGATCCTATTGAATTCTGCCTCTCCATCTTTACTAAGAAATCTACTTAAATTCAGCTCACTGGATAAAGCCTCACTTTGCTCCTGAATCTGATTGACTGTCTCTAAATTTTCAACTTCGTTCTGCTCATATTCAGCATAGCTTCTTACTTCACCCTCGATTTGTCTCTGGCTCTTTGTCTTCTCAGCTCTCTCTATAGTGATCTCAGTCTGTGTATCTGTCACAGGAAGGCATTGTTTTTGAATACCAATGGTAATTTTATCCAACATCTGCATCTTGTTCTTTGAAACATTTTGCTCGCTGTCGTCTTGCTCAGGCATTATATCCTTGGATCTTTTCTCCGATCTCTCTTCTTCTGCTTTCTCAACCATGCTCTCTACATGATTTGAGGGTTTCTCATGATATTGTTTCAATTTGTTTTGATTATCTGTCTTATTATCATCTGCTTCCAGCATCTCAGTTCTCATTGATTGATTTGTGACTTCGATTTCAGTTTCACACTCAAACCTGTCCAATTCATCTTCAGTGGAGGAAAGTTGCGTCTCACTGATTTGTCTGGTTAGCTCTCTGAGCTTGGAAGTCAGCTTATCTTCCTCTAGCCTCTCAGTTGTGATTGGTTGAAATGTGGATTCAAGTTCATCTGATCTCTCTTTTTCATCAACCTCAATAGCAAATGTAGCATCTTCCCTAACTTCATCTCCTTCTTCTGCGTTTGTCTCATCTTCGTGATCCATAATTTGATGCTCCAACCTGTCCAATTCATCCTCAGTAGAGGAAAATTGTGTTTCTCTGACTTGACTGGTTAGCTGTGTCAATTTGGAAGTCAACTCCTGATCTAAAGATTTAACCACCCCTAAAGGCTTCTGATCTTTGGGATCAGGTTCAAACGGTTCAGGGGTCACTGATCCAGAGCTCAAGATGTCAGGGGTTGCGGTGTCTGATGTGTCAGCTTCCAAGTCTTGTTTCACGTGCCGTCTCTTCACCAGAGCATCTGAGAGTTTTCTGTTACAATCCTGACAATAAAGTATCACACAGAATCATAGTATTTTAGTACCAGTGTTCCCACACGTTTTGTGCATTTAATGGCTTTTCCAGTTGTTTGTGATTTAGTGAACATAAAAGACTCAAATGAAAACTTGCTTACAATTTGGACATCACTACAGCTTGTGAGCCAGTTAACCAACTAGAAAATTGTATATGCACTGTAGAAAATGTAATGACTTTTAAAATTTTATGACTTTTCATCTTTTCCAGGCCTGAAAAATGTTATTTTAAAATGTATAAATATATAAATGCATAAATATATTGTTATTTTCCAAGACTATCACAAATATCAAGCCAAAACATGTTTGATATAATAAGCATTCATCCTCACCGGTACAGCTGGAGACAACACTGACTGTCCTTTCCACTCCGCATCCTCTTTTTTACTTTTCCTCCTTCTGCGTGACCTCTTAACCCTGCTATCCTCTAGGCCGTCCTCACTGCTCTCCGCCCCTCCTGGGTTGAAATTAATATCCATGATGCATGGGCGACGAGTAGATGAGGGTCGCCTGTGGTCCAGTGGCACTTTTCTTTTCATAAAAGGTGGTAAACCTTTGTGGGACTTAGACTGTGGTCCATCCTGACCAAGGGAGCTCTCGGTATCAGCAGCAAGGTCTTGGGTTTTTGCATCCAAAGGTAAGGTTGATTGACGGCTATAGGACTCAGGATAACTCAGCTGCTTGTTGGCAGACATCTTAAGTCGAAGTTCTTGCAGAGCAGCACCCCAGACCCCATCAGTTTCTGTCTCTGTTTCTGAGCCCATCTCATCGTAAGCTGACACCACACCGGATTCTCTTTCCAGAACACTGTAGACCAGGCTCTTACGCTTGGTTAAAAGGCTTGGACGAGACTGTAGAGTGTTCTGATAAGCAATCCAGTTCCCATCAGGGCTCTGTAACACTGGAGACACAAACACACAAGCAAGATTTGACAAGTGTAAATGGAAAATTTAGGCCAAACAGAAATGTAAACAACTCCAGGGTGTTTTCCAGTTATTGTGTGATCTCAAGCAATTTTTTTGTATGATAAAAGCATATGATAAATTTCAACCAAGGTAAAAGAATTTTATTGTTCACTTTTTTTTACTGTCCGTTCCACTGTAAAATATATGTATTTTACAAAGTAAAATTAAATGTAATGTATATGACTTATTTCATCAATAAGGAATGGCTTTGCAATGTAAGCATTATGCATTATGTAAATACATTAATATAGTAATATAGACATTTTATTATAGACCAAAATAATACAATATATAGAATAATAACAATCATAGAATTCTATGGATGTATGGAAAAGCTCTAACTGGAATTGTCCAGTCGGTCAACACTCCTCCAGCTAGGCAAGGCCTGGACAGGCACTGTTCCTTCTTTCTTCATTTCCAGAGCATGACCTGATGAGGCTGAAGGTCTGGACACAATGTTGTCATGTTGATCCACTTTCTCATCAGGCAAAAGACAGAAAGCTGAGTGAGACCTCTGAGGGCAAAGAGAGACGATTTATTCAGTTAAAACAAAAGAGCAATTACAGAATCTGTGTATGCAATGGCAAGTGGTCAAAATCTTAAGATGTGGTCACGCTAGACTTTAAGTATGCTTTTCGCACACTGCCACAAACAGAATGTCACTCTCTATGATTTTTGTTTGTCAATATATATTTTTTTCACAGGTCCTTGTGTTTCCCATTTTTACATGTGTATGAATGAAATGCAGAAGTCTAAAGTGACCGTCTCTTGCTTCATTGTTTGAAAGGGAAAGACTCTGTACCCAGAGGGAGGCATTGAAGTCACTTGTAGCTTGATCAGGGGACATTCCATCAGCAGGCTTCATCTCAGACAGATCCCTCCTCCGCTGGACAATCTGAGTTTAAACAGCCCAATACATTCATCTTATGCAAACACTGTAAATATTTGTAACCAAAAATATAATATAAAAAGTTAAAAAATAAAAGTTATTAATGGTTAATATTGTACACATATTCCATTCAATATAATGTCAAACAATAGAATTCTTGGTACATTATATGGTTAAAAATTATATGGACTAACAAAATAAAATATGAACGTGTTTTTTAACATTCATTTTAAAACCCACAGCTGGTGCTTTTGTTAAGGTTATAACAGCTTACACTCTTTTCCAGTAAGATTTCCAATAAATGTTGGGACACAGATAACCTAAAAATGTGAATCCTATAGATTGTAAAACTCCAGATTCATTGCAACTCTGTTACTCACTTTTTGTACTATAGTTGCAGCCAGTTCCTCTATCAGCTCTCCTCTGTGCTCTCGCAGATAACGAGCTTCGTTCTGTCTTTCCTACAATACCAATATAAAATAATAGTTAAATATGTTTAGTTGAACTCTCTACAATACTAAGCAACATGCATGAGTGAGTGAGTGAGTGAGTGAGTGAATGAATGAAGAGGAATTTTGTTTTCATGTTTATGTCTTACCTGACTGTCAGTCTGGCTCTCAGCTTTAGCAATGGCCTCATCTATGGCCTCTTCTGCCACCCGCAGTGCCACATTAATAGTCTCAGCCATGCTGCGCTCTGCAGAGACAGTGTAACATTACCATTAAAAACACTTATAAAATCACTGTAGGTTTATGTACAGTATAACTGAGAGATGAATAGTACAGTAGCTCACAGTATGATGTGACAGTGACCTGTGCTGTTTGTCTAATATGTAAGAAAAACAGCTACATATTTTTTTGAATGTAAAATATACAAAATACAAATTAATCCAAAATACAGTGTTATCGACTACTCACAGGTTTGGCAAAAAATGTAATTGACCCCGATTGTTACCTTCACTTTGCCTGTAGAATGTAGTGTCGCTCTCATACACGCTGCCTTCATTGTAGACGGGCTCCTCCTCATAGGTGCTGCCCTCTGTTGGTGTACAAAATATCACAGTGCATTCGATTACAGAGATCAAAAAGAAGCCTTTTCATTTTCGTGTAAAGTCTCAAAGCTGAGGACAACACAATCTTATGGTAAACTGATCAACATCACACACACATAATGAAAATCAATGCACTTGGGTTTTCTGCTTTCCTGCTTTAGTATTCCGCCGGGCTTCAGCATACTAGAGTACTAAGTGCAATAGTCTTGGAAATAATATCCTTAAGCCTGATAAGATCAAGCAAGTGTGAAGAAATAGCTTGAGGAAATTAAACGCAACCATATGCAATAAAACATCTTTGTTATTGTTGTAAAGACAGGCTGTTTCAATCTGAGACATACAACAACACTTCCAACCCTGACAGCTGATTTAATAGCAGCGATGACAGGTTTCTGTGAGTGACGGATATGGTCTCAGAGAGCTGACGGATGACTAATTATTTGATGGATAACTGCTGACATGTCCATATGACCTCAGCACCACATAGAGCCATTAAAGTGCTTCTCTTGAGCTAGTGAAGGTCAAACTACCTCTGAATTCACAATCTACTACTCTAAAAAAAAACCTGCACTGAGAAATTTACGCCTACACGCTGCTGAAAGAGCAAATCAAATTAATGTTATAAATCTAGCCTTTTCTATGGCATGCAGCTGAAAAATAACAATGCCACATTTTCACCGAAATGCAGCTTAGAAACTTATTGACAATAATGCTATAAGCTTATCGGTCCATTCTTAGCCCTTGTCTGATGTTAAACTCAAACAGATTATCAAGTGCAGCTTTTTGTCCATCAAATTTCCAAGGCCTGACCACACAGTTTAGAGTTTTTTAAAGCTCTTTATTTTTCACTTTCACTGTCATGTTTTTTAATCCTCCATAGTGATTTTTACCAAGGTCAGCTGAGGTGACACATTCACAGCCATCATGGTTGTATATTGTTATGTATTGTTATATACGTGTTAATGGATTTGCTTCTACTGTAACTGACTTTCTCTTTAGGCATTTGTCTTAATGGTAAATACATTCAATGTTGACAGATAACTGCTAAACTGGAACAGAGACTTGGCACAGAACTCTCAGTACACTAAGTGCAGCACCCAAACGGGCAAAGGAGCTTTAAGCTAATAAGTAGAAGAAGAAAATAACCTTTGAGATCTTATGATCCTGAAATTGCCACAGTTTCAAACAAGTGTTTTAGTATTATTAAAATCAAAACACATTAAAGTGGGTGGCAAACTTTTTCAGTCTGAGGTATCCTAAAACACTAGACTGATATTTGGAATGAAATTTGGAATGTGCATCAGTTTAATTCATTTTTTTTTTTCAGATCACTATGGTCCAATATCTACAGTCATATGCTTGCATTTCATAAACATAATTATAAATAAGTGAAATCCTGCTTCTGTTTATACAGAACTAAGTCTCTTACTTTCTAAATAAATTAATGGTAAAATACAAACAGGTTGCAATAATGATGTTTAGGTCATGATATGTTTTGTGCTGTTTGCCCAAGCATCATCATCTCAAAGACGGCAACCTAACCTACATTTACTTGTTACATGACACAAAACCTTCCATGATATAATCCTACTTTCCTGGCACTTAGAAAAGTGGGCCTTAGAACATCTGGCCCAGAGGCCATTGTAATCATGTGTCCAAAACAAAACTAAGACCAACGGAAAAGCCAAAACCGAGACAAATATTCACCATGTGACATTTGAAATGAAAGAGACCCCAACAAACAAGTTACATAGGCTATATAAACCAGCTCTGTTACCCTTACAATACAGCACAGTCCATTACAAAATGACACAGTGTGAAAACATGTTTTATTTTAAGGAAAGGTCATACAGCACTGCAGAAGGAGAGTACCTGTGAGCTCTGTTAGCACTCCACGCTCTGCTGCATGCCTCATGTAGAGGTTCTTTAACACTTTGGCACTGCCAAATCTTTTAAAACGCCTTCTCACATTATTGTAGAACCATTCCAGTGACTGAACCTTCAGCAGCCTGAAAACAGATAAAAAAAGGGCACATGTTCAAAGAGAACATTTCTGACTCTATGCTTACTTTACACTGATCTAAGTAGTTTCTTACCCAAGTGTGTCATGAAATTTCAGCATAAATTTTCAAATAATTACAAATATGATCATGAATGATAACATGACAGATATGCAGACATGATGCAGACATAGACATAACATTAATAATTAACACATATATCTGTATAACACAACATAACACACGTGTATGACACATATATGTATAACACAATATACACAGGCACAAATGCACATACACAAAAAGGTCAAACAGCAGACTTTTGTAATTAAAGGCACTTTTGGGCACGCTCAATGCTTAAATAGACATGGTTTGCTTTTAAACTTGTGTCAACACTAATTTGCCATCTGTCAATGCAATGATGCAAGAGAGAAAATCTGTCAAATATGTCAAAAAATCTGAGACAAATATGTCTGTTCTTGTGCCACTCCAACTAAAGTCTGAAATCAATCGAGTATTTTTACAGAAACTGGAAACTAAAATAAATACTGAGTTTCAATGAGAAGCAGTGAGTGTGGAGTAAATTTACTATTCAAAATGAACAATAATGTTTATTTAGTATATTAATAGCCTGAAATAAGAAAATAATAAGAATTCTTATTCTTGTGGTCTAAACACCAAGCCAAGGAATGTTTTTAAAAAATGCATTAAATAATCACCATTTTAGCAATATTGTATTGATCACCTAAAAGCAAATAATATGTGAGGTTTTCAAAAGCTACAACTGTATTGTTTTCAGGCTTGAAATATCTTAAAATAGCTTTTGTCGTAATGTACAGATACCCCTTCAGGACAAATGATGTTTTTGCCCCCACAGCAAATAATTTTGCTTTGAAGCACTTCATGGTAATTACTTTGCATTTCATTAACTCCACCAGAGAAGCCACATTATATCAAATACCAAACTGTATACTGTATACACTGTATACATTGCATATTCCATATACTGTATATCTTCTATAGAACATTCTGTTAATAAACACATGCAACAAACTTCCTAATGATCTAATATACTGAACTGATAGTTATAATAAAAATTAATATGTGCATCGTTTGTATTACCCTATGCTAGCCTTTATAAAGAAAATAAACATAGAGTGGAAGTTTTGGTACAATGATTCAATTGCATTGATGTTGTAGACTTAAATGTCAACAGTAGAAATGTAATACTCTATTCCTTGTACTTGTACTTGTACAGCTTTGTAGACCACAGTAATGTTGACAAAACCTTTTAGACCTTTTAAAAAACCTTTTAAATGCACTCTCACTTGTAAGTCACTTTAGATGAAAACATCTTCTAAATGAATAAATGTAAACATAACTGATACTGTAAGTATCAGAAAAACAAATCACTTAGTTATAGACACTGATAAAGTATTATTTATATTATAGATATTATAAATATTATAGACTCAGATAAAATATTATACTTTTAACAGAATTAAAGCCTTTGTGTGACCTAAAGAACCTTTTTTTGTACAATGTACATCTTTTTTTGTACATCTTTAGTACAAAAAAATCTTTTGTACTAAAGATGGGTGTCTACTGTGTGTGTGCATGCAAAAAGAGTGTTTTCTGACACGATTCAATAGTTAAATGACCTACAGCACTCTATAATCTCAATTACGACATTAACAAAGGCGTTTGCCACAGTGTCATGCTGTATATGTGTATGGTACATAATTATTTTGATGACTTTAAAAGGGTCAGAGTAATGTCATCTAATGAACCCCCAATTACAGTGTACTGTTATAAGCTATTAACCCACAGCCTTTCATCAGACCATTAATGTAAACACACCCACACACACAGACACTTGCTCATTAAATGTTACAATGACTGCCAAGGTGCTTTGCCATATACACAGTTACTGTATATATGAGTCACAAAGCAAATTGCATGTACATTTTTACACACACACACACACACACACACCTGAATCCTTTACCTTTATCTGACAGCACAAAATTCTCGCTCTTGTTGTTTTATTGTTTCAGCAGAAATGAATTGAGTTCTTTTTGATTAATATGAATTTAGTTTCAAATTCAGTGTAATTCAGACTAAACCAAAACAATGATTTCACAGAAAATTAAGGAAACATATTTCAAATGTGTGTATATAAATGCCACTGTAGTAAATTGCTCTGTCTATATCTGTTACTGAACATTTAATATATTGCACAATATTGTGCTTAAGTTATGAATTTAGATACTGTATTAGCCTTTTCAATTGATTCAAGTGAAATATATGAACAAAAATACTAACAAATGCCCTGAAAATATGAACAAAATATGAAAAATATAAAAATGTATAAAAAATGTTTTGTAATTGTGTCAAAACTACTCATTATTTGTATCAAACAACACCCTCGTATCAGTTTTTCAAGCATGTCGTGTTTTTTCACCAGACCTTTATGCTGTGACCCCTTGTAATTACCCCTAGCAGGAGTATGATCAGCCCCTACCAGCCAGGTGTTTCCCACTGAAGCCCCCCGTCTGAGTCGTCTCTCGCTGACTGTCACAAAATCACAGCAGTTCTAGCTTAGCTCCTGTTAGCAGTACTTACCTGTTTTTCTGGCAGGCGGAGCACAGCCAGCCTCTGTCCCTCCTGTTGTAGGTACAGCAGCGTTTGCAGACGTTGTAGCAGCAGTCCAGACAGGAGCGCTTGGGGTTCAGGAGGAAGGTAAAGGCAGAACAGCAACGAATGCAGCAGCGTTCGTTAAACCTGTGCTGGCGTGACAGCAGAAGACATCGACTGCCCTCCTCGACCAGCGCCTGCTTCATCTCACTGGAGAGAGAGAGAGAAAACAAGAGAGAGAATGAGAGAGAGAGAGAGGATAAAGAAAATGTGATGGATGCAAGAGAACACCAACTATGATACAAAATACTTGACAATATGAACTGATCTACCCGTGTAGATATGATTATATAACACATATTTGTCTTTAAGAAGATGTATATGAGTATTAAGAAGATGATATGAAAATTATTCATAATTAATCTCGGTGTAAGCAGACCGTAGTGCTTTATAAGTGGATCATGTTTACATGACGTCTCTGTGTTGCCAGATGTGCTGAAATTGCCCTTCAACATCTTAAATCTGTCTGTATTTCTAGCTGTACTGTGGCCTCCAGGGATGAGAGAGCAAAGCTGCATCAAAATTGCTCTGACCTTTAGTGGAGAGACGAGCGACCTTACGCGATTTATGAGCGGGATGCAGTGGGCACACACACATTTTGTTTGTCCATTAGATTTACGCTGCTCAATTAAACTGATGTGCATTAGGGATATGAAATTAAAAGTTTAGTTTATGACAACCAAGTCAGAATTGAAAACTTTCTTTGGCTAAAGACTGATCAATTAAATAAACTAGATAAAGCAAAAAAAATACAGTGCTCAGTAATAAGTATTGTGCAGTAATTAATCAAAAAACAACTCTTGCACTAAAATCCAAAATGTATTTTCCCAGAATTGACCTCTAAATTTAATATACAGATCCAGATTATAAACAACCTTGCGCCAGTATGTATTGCACTGTTTGATGGTGTTTTGTAAGCTTTGCCTCCCCTAACAATACCAGAAGGAAATATTCACTAATGATTAGAGGCAACAGCTTGGACTGATCAGCTTCAGTAAATACTGAAAGAAAGAAAGTGAGGCTAATCTCTGCAGACTAAAAACAGGCGAACATAAAGGGAAAATAATAAAAACAAAGGTTGTGTAACAACATTTTCTATGCAAGAGTGAATGCTGCTTTTCAGCAGAGATGAAGGCCTTGAGACTATAAGCTTGAACACAAAAACTAAATTACAATTGTGTGTGTGTGTGTGTGTGTGTGTGTGTGTGTGTGTGTAAAAATAAAAAGTTAATTAAAAGCCCCACCATAATAGAAAAACAAAGATGTGTTCAGTATGTTGAGTTCATATACTTAAAAACTAAAATCCAAGATGAATGTCCTGTCAAATAGAGACTAAATCTTATAAACAGCTTTACGACAGTCTGCCTAAACTGAATCAGTGGTGAGATGAATTTAAAATACACTCCAGAGCTACAGTAGAGCACAAATAAGAATAAATGCCTGAGAAAGATCCATTTCATCTCCCTACAATCTGCCACTGAGATGATATTCCATCAGGGCTCTCTCAAATGAACTTATAATTGGATACTCAGCAGGCCATTTCCACCGATTTCTCAGAAACATGGTCTGTTGTTTACAAAGCAAACCATTGGCAAAGAACAGCAGAGGTGTCCTGTGCCAGTAGATGTGGATCCAAGGGAAGGTCTGAGTGACCAGTGCCAGATAGCCAGACTGGACACAGGTGCGAAGAACAGGGGGAACCCGAAGCCAATGTTTCATACTAAGTCATCTAAGTGGGTGGCATCTTTCACGCATGACTGGTTACATGGAAACAATATGTGACTGCAGTGTTATTATATATATCTACCTCCATTTCCAATGGCTACATTTATCTGTGACTATTAGGGAAATACAATAGTTTGACCTTTCCACTCACAGACCAGTACTTTCATTATTAGGAAATGGACGTACATTTCTAAAGCACTTTTGTATTGTAATGTTCTAATATATTTATATTTTATAATGTTCTAATATATTCAAATATTATGCACTATTATTATTATGTAAGAGTGACAAATATTGTTGAAAATTACCATATTATGGTTTTATTGTTATTTCATATTTAATTTAGTTTTGCTATTATATATTTTATTTTCTGTAATATTTTCTCTAATAATTCAAATGTAAACATTTACAAAATAGAATACATTTTACATTACGCTTCAAAAGTAAATGTATTTGTAAATCCAAATTAAACCTCAAGAGGTGTGCATTTTAAAGAATGCATCTGCTTTACAAGAAGATTTAGTGATGCTGATTGTTCAATAAATATTTAGTGATACTAATTGTGCAGTGATCTACAAATATTCTCTGTGCACAGAGAAGCCTTACCTACTATTGTGTGATTACAGTCTAAGAACCCCAGCAATGTAGCAATTACATGCCCTATTCCTGGAGTAATTTGTTAACACAGATCAGTGGTGGTATTTCAACACAAGCAGTCTCCCGTGGTATGTTGTGCTAATCATGCTGTACTTAATCATAGTGCAGTCAATCTGTCCAATGCATAGTTGCTATTCTAAACCACTGAGATGTAGATAGAACTGAGATAGAGTCAATCAATATACAGACCAAGATTTGCTGATCGCTATTGGTCAGATTTGTAAAGTAAATGAAGAACTGCTTAAACCATAAACCATACAAAACTTCAAAGTATTGCATGATAACCAGATTAACACATGCACTAATTAAACATGTTCTTTTTCTAGTTTGGATATGTACTGAAGACATAAGAGGTGATGCTTACCTACATTATTCTAGTACATGGTACAAAGAATACAATGAGCTTCAGATAAACATACTGCAAGCAAGCACACTGCATTTAATACAGCACACACATAGCAGGTACATAAGGGCAAGTGACCTATACTGTGTAGTTCTTTGTGTTGTTTAATTACATTTTCTCTTCATGTGATGCAGGGATATTCAGCCTATACAGAACCAAGGACCCCTCACACAGAATCTTAACCATCCCAGGGACACCCAATATAAAACGCAAGAATTTACCTGTGACACTTATAGCAGCTTCCATTTAAAGCTTGTATAACACAAAATATGAACAGCAGCAAAAATGTTCTTGATTTCCAGGTATTTTACTGTCTGGTTTCCTACACGATTGATTTTCTAAGAAGAATGACCTTCTCCACAGTCTTTTTAAGCCTGTCTTTATGCATTTTGTGTTCTCTGACTCCAGTTTTATTCTAACAATCTTGTTTTTGAGCTCCTCTGATATCACACTCAGTCCTGTTTGACATTCTGAGAAGCTCCCCAGGTGTCAGCGAGGATATTGGAAAGCTAGATACATGCAGACAGAACACACGGGGGAGAAGAAAGGGGCACAAAAGATGCTGTCTGAATTAAATGAGGTGGTTTAAGGCTTTGATGGAGTGACGTGAAAGGGGCAGAGTCGCTGAACATCTTTTTCCTATGGGACTTTTTATAGTACAGTGTGTCACATGGATTTATTAAACCTAATACGTAGTGATACAGGAAGGCTATTGTGAGGCGTATGTGATACACTATAATGAAAGGTTTAAACTGCAGTATTGTCAAATGGGATGTTTATAAATCTACATCCATTTTGGGTGGGCCAATCAAAAGTGGTCTAGAGACAGATTGTACCTGATTAGGCCAATTGCATACATTTCTTTTTGACCAGTCTTACAAGTTAGTCTAGTAAGTTTTGATCTTAAGTCATGTGCATAAAAACTAATTCGAAGGGGCATTAAAATTAGAATAACATACATACCCCTATGGCTAACTTTCCTTTACATTTTAGTGAGAGAGAAAATGTATACATGATTATACACAGCCGAGGTGCACATGCTTTCACCACATAGTGTAAAGCAAATGTGCAGTGTTTGTCTTTGCAATAAAGCACAATTAAATACAGAATATAACCGAAATACAGAACACCCACAATCCTGCATGAATTTCATGCTGTGTTATAACTTCCAAATTTGTTTATTAAAATGAATGTAGCAACACTGTGTTCCTCCAGTATGCAGAAGTTTACTGCAAAGAAAAAATAGTGTCAAGACTGTCCAGCATTTTAAATTAGCCCAGTGTCTTATTTTTCCCACAATGCATTGCTTTAAAGACAGCTAAGCTTGGTTTATGCAACATTCTTTCCCTGATATGCTTATCTAGACAGATTAATTGTTAGACACACTGAAGTTAATGGCTATGTTTATGGCCGTTTAAAGCTGTATTTAGAGCAGATCACCCTATGTTAATATGGATACTAATATCAGGTTTACACCGGGCAAGAAAGTTCAGCCCAATTAACAGCAGCCTAATTCAGCAAGACACATTGTTGTGGTGTTATTTTAACTTCCTGTTGAATTAAACAATCTTTCCCAAGACAGAGAGAAAGAGAGAGAGAGAGAGAGAAAGAGAGAGCAACCAGACTGAGTGCCTGTTTACGGTTCACATAAAATCACGGTGCCAAAAAAGTCATTAACCAAAATTTGTTTTTTATTACCCTAAGATAAAACTGTGAGTAATGTGATTCTTTGTGCCAGTGTGTAATACGTTTAAAAAGAAAGACACAACAAAGAAGAGGAAGAGAGGATGACAGACACCAAATATAGAGAACAGTGTAAATCCGTTATCTAAATGAAAACATTACATGAAAAGGATGACTGAATTAGTCTTATCTAAAACACGTTTTCTAGATAACAAACAGTAGTGTTAAAAGGCATGTTATGTAAGAATATTAAACATACAGCCTATTTACTATTGTGTGCGGGGAAATACCTAAATACCTAAAAACATGTTCCTTTCTGAAAAGAAGGATTATCTCATTTAAATATCAGTAGAAATGTCTCATAGGCCACACAAAAAAGCACAAAAATGTGACAAAGATGCTTCTGTTTTTCTTGTGATACAAAACTTCTGAATATTTGGGATATAGTGGCAAAACAGACTCAGATTCCTTTAAAACTGAAATCATACTCATGGTGGGCTCAGGGAAGTGAGTCAGAGGAAAGGGAGAGTCCTTCCTGTCATTTTAAAGAAAGAAAGAGAACGATGGGAACTTCCTCATGCTCTCTTGCTACGATCGGAATGCCATTATGCTGTCATCACTTCTATTCCTGCAGCCCAAACAGCAGCACCAAAATCACGGGTTTAATTCCCAGTGAATGCATGTACTAATAAAATTGCAATGTAAGTTGATGAAAATGTCTTTCAAAAGCATAGATTTTAATGAGACAATTAAAAGAAATGGTTTATTTACAACTACTCTTTAGGTAATAACCGGAGTGACAGTTATGTATGTTATATGACATAACCAATATGTTTCTTTACAAAGATGAGCCCATAAAATTGATGCTACAAAGTAAAACAGGAGTGGGCTGGACTCACCTGAGTCGTGTTTCCTCTGTCTTTCGCAGCTGCATGTCCCGTTGCACCACCTGTAGGACATGTTCCGCCTCATCATCCGTCAGACCTGAGAGATCCAGTTTACGGCCCATTCCTCACGTTCACACAGCTGATAAAATACCTGCCCTGTCCCAACTGTTGGCTGAGAACAGCAATGGAAGAACATAACAGTTATTTAGTAATAGCAAAGGCTATATTGTTGTGGCCAGATGTTTATTAAAGCTCATTTTATTTATTATATTTAATTTTTTTTATTTCATATTATAATAACACTTGTAGAGAAATGTAATTAAAATAAGGTAAATAATTGTACACGCAGGTAAAGCTGTCAGTGTAAACCTTGTTGCAATTGTTAGTGTTATAGTGGCAGCTTGGAGGTGTTTGAAATGCTTATATTTACAATATCCCAGCTTGGAATTCACAACATCAAGGTGTAAGAAGAGTTAGAAGTTAAAAAACAACAATACTGTTTTTTGAAATTAATCTTATAAGGTGTATTGCAAAAGTCTAAAAAGTAAACCCTCTTTCATAAGGGTCTTAAATCCCATACTAAGCTGAAATAGGGCACAGATTTTGTTAAGTCCCAACAATGCTATTTTCGCCCTCTGGTGTGGACACGCTCTTTGTTACTTTCTCAGAGACCCCGCACACCAATGTAATAAGTCAAACGTATCCTAGAGAAGACATCATATAGACCTTCTCTAGATGCTACATGCCTTGGGGTTTGACCATGCCTGGAACGCTACAGTGATCCTAAGAAAATGAAAATGTCAAGCCTATTTATAGGGGTCAGTAAGCTGTTTCCAACTCTTTTAAAACCAGAGCTTTCAGTACCGGTTTGTGCACACTGTAAAACCAACAGCACCGCATTGAATGATCTCAAAAATCTTAGTGAGAAACACAAAGCTTTTCCCGACAAAATAAAATTACTACTTAGCTGCCATAATGTGACAATAACCTACATGAAGCCAGCGTTTGTGCTGCTTAAATGGACATCTCTTAAAAAGAGAGTCCACGTTGTTTAAACACATAAGGTATTTAAGACAGAGATTTTTCGACAAATAAATAAATGTATTAAAAATCCTTATTGTACACACAAATTTGGAAGACGTAAATAACACGATGCCCAGCTTGGACACAGCACTTACCGTTGTGTCTTCACGTCAAAATCTGAAGAATTTAAAGATGTCAAGATCTGAAGACAAACTCATTATAAATGTTTCTGTATCGCTGGGAATTAACGCGTCGGTTTTCGGTGTCTTGTGGGATTTTTTTGTCCTTTGAAATTGTTTGACAGAAACTGCAGAATGAAGAGAAATCGTGCGGAAATCGATCCTGTGTGTGTGTGTGTGTGTGTGTGCGTGAACCTGCCGCGATCTCTTGCAATTCACAACCTCCACCAGACCTCACGTGTAACAAACAGCGTTACGTTGAACGATGCAACAATGTTTCAAATAAACTTTTCGACGTTTTTGACTTATTTAAATATATATAGAATAAAGGGAAAGGATGATTTATAAGCTGTTGTTGTTGCCAAATATTAGATAACAAATTCGCCTAGGCATTTCCATTTAAACAGACAGTAAAAACGCCCTCTTAAATACAGCACGTAGAATAATAACACTTATATTTGTAATATGCAATATGTAAATAAAAACATAAACATAAACAGTCGTGAGGAAAAGAGGGACAGAGGGAAAGTTTAAAAAACATACAAAAATATCCTTAGTTTGTCACACCCTAAGAGCAATTCAATGTGACAACACTGAGAATACATGTGTTCTTTTTATATACAACTTTAATACTTTCTTCTGTACTAGTTCTGTCCAGTTTTTTTCATGTCAATAATCTGCCAATTCAGATAAGACAAATAAATATTTCAGCATTTTCAGACTTAAGCTTCGTCACATGTAAACCAGTCAGCTGGTCTGAACAATGGCACAATAAGTACCCCAATCTCTCCCTCAAACACACACACACACACACACACACACACACAGAGAGAGCTGGTTATAAACACTATAACCTAACCCTAACTATAACCCAAACAAAAAACTTTCTGCATTTTTAGAATAAAAAACATTATTTACTATATTTCATAGTTGCTCAGATGTGTTAGGTTTTTGCTCACTTTTGGGTACAAATTTGTCCCCAATATAAGGTTAAGTAAACCCACAAACACATACACAAACATTATAATACATCTGGAATTAGGGATAAAAACGTTTAATATGTCACTAAAACTATTAATTATAACTACACATTAGAATGTCACATGTACTGTATGTATGTGTGCATCATGGCAAAATAAAAAAACTCGATTGTCATTATAAACCAGGTCAGTCCTTGAAACATTTAATCACGCAAACATAAGAGCCAAATCTTTTCTGGCAAGAAAAGTGTTATGAATGTCTGTTATAAAACCAGCAGCAAAACATGAGCCCCAGAAAAATGAGGCCACAAAGACATAGGCAGGCAGAACTGTGTCATTTAACTGAAGACAATAACAATGCAAAAACAGTAACAGTCTTTCAATTAAAGCTATACTGTATAATGAAATGGGATAATGATGAATGCAATGTATGCTATACTACGATAAAAGAAAATGTTGACCATAACAACAATAAGAAAACCTTCATTTAGAGACATTACATATCTTTTTAAGATAACTTAGGACTTTATTGCAGCCTTCATTTATAATCAAAATCATAAATCAATAGCTATATGGCAGAAAACAATAATATAAACAGCATAAGGAACATTAGTCCTTCTTTTTACGTCCCACATCTAGAGCAAATTACCTTTCAGCTAAATCAGCTTTGTATTAGCAGATGGAATACCACAACATCAAAGCAGGACTGTTGTTCTATTTTTAACCTGTAAGTGTGTTTCAAATGTTTTTGTCAGAGAAAATATGTCACTGCACCTCCTTTGGACATCTGGTTGTGATTAAACACACGGGTATAAAGCAGAGAAGTGCACTTGGACTGCAGAAACCAGCAGGATGAGGGCTAGTGTGCAGCTAGGGCTGTTGTGTCTCAGCCTGCTTATTTACAGTCTGGATGCAGGAGAAATCGATGCAGAACAAAGCAGTGAGCATCCACCAAATTTTGCATTTGATATGGAGGACGTTCCTGAATTCCAGGTGAGGAATAAAATTACTTGCAATGTTTTGAGTAAAGAACACAGGCACGTTTTCTTCGGGAATCAACTTTTCCTGAATCTATTTCATGAGTTTTGTGTCTTCATACTGCAGTAATACACACACCCACACACACACATGTAACATACTGTAAATGCTATGTTATTAATAAGCAGATAATAGCTAATATTTGATTGAATGCAGCTAAATTGTGCTGATTGTTTTGGATTTATCTCATCAGCTCTCTGAAAATGAACCGGAACAGAATAATCTGTCTCATGATCCTGACATCATTCCAGTGGTATGAACACAAAGCACAGGCACTTCATGCATTCTCAGATATTTTGGAAGTTCTGTTGAATATTTAAATATTACGAAGACAAATATTTTTTGGAAATTGTAAACAATAAGAATTTTACACAAGACCACAACACAACTGTCTGCTAAAAAAAAGCAAGGATTAAAAGTGTTTCGGTTCCAAACCATCATAAATATTGAATGACGACATGAGTTTCTACTTAAAAAACAGTCCTTGCCATTCACTGAATTAATTAATACAATTTTTTCCAGCAGAACTTCCGTGTGAAGAGGCAGGAGAAAAACAGTACCAAACGGAAAAAAAATCGTCCAGGAAGCTCAACACTCCTCGGCACTTCAATAATCCAGGTATTTATTATTCTCAATCTACAGTTAAAGCTGTAAAACTTTTATCTGTGAAGCTGGGAAATATGATTTATTCTTTATTTCTTTTAGCCCAGTACTCGTGTTAAGAGGCAGACAGACAATGTGGGACAAAAGAAGCCAAACAAACGCGAATTACCTAGACCAAGAAAGATATTTTTGTAACCAAACCTCCTTCCTCCTTCTTAATCTTTAGATACTAACTAATAATTCTATGCATCTTTTTCTTACAGTATGTTATGTTTTTACAGGGCCTGAGATCTTCAGCAGCGATACGACACTATGTTTCCTAAAATGTTTTAGTCTCAGGTTATGCTTGTAAAAATAATATTTTTCTTTATACTGCTTTTATTCCAAAATATATTTTTGATTATTAGCTTCTGTGAAAAATAAGATAATATGTGCCAGTTTAGTCTGAATTTTCCATATCTGAAGAGGCACCACTAGGAGGCAGTATTTACCGTGAGAATGTTTGCTTAAGCCAGCGGGCTTTCGTACAAACAAAGTGTATCTACACAGTGGATTCGTATCCGCTTGTCTTTATTTCTTAACTACAATAAAGCATCTGTGTTTGATTATGACTCTTCTGTTATTTTATTTTGTAAAACTAGTACACAAATCCAGTAATTTAAAATATGGCCAAACAGAGATAGAGGTTTGGGTTGAAATGAAACTAATAAAATGCTGACACAGTATAGCTATAAAGAGTCTTCAATGTGGGGCGTGAGAAAAAGACTTCTATGAGTAATAAATGACATGGCTGGCAACTCCTTTTGTATATGTGAGCTGTTTTACTAGTTCAAATGTCAGTTCAAATGTTGCCAGCTTGAAAAAAACATACAAAATAGTAAGACTCTTGCCAAAAAATTGTCAAAACTAATTAGCAAACAGAAAAACCAACACCTCCCTTTCATACCCGAGTAATGCTTGCTAATTTAATACAATTTAATACATTTTCATTGCTGCAAAAAGGTCACTTTTTAGAATGTACTGGAAATAATTGGTTTAAAATCACACTAGAGCATTGTGCAGTAGCAATACCTTAACACTGGAGTCCAACCACAAGCAATCATGCAAAAAACAACTACATGCACATGCACAAACATATACAGATGTTAGACTAAAAAACAAAGTCAAGGATTTTTCCTTTGAGCAAAAATATGGTGCTCAGCCAAACTAAAAGTGAGAACACATGTTCCCTTAAATAGAGATCTAGATAAATTCAGAAGAAGAACATATAAAACACACACAAACACACACGCACACAGTATAGTGAGATATTGGAGCAAACTCAAAGCATGCATGAGTCACAGTAGAGACTCTTTGCTTACAGGAAGAACAGACAGAAACAATCTGCTCTGCCCTCAAGCAAAGCCCCGAATCTCACAAGGTAAGGAAAGGCATAAAAACACCAGGTTTAAAGTCTTTTTAGTTCAAAGATTACAATTTTGTTTGAGACCTCAGATCTTAACCAGAATACCTGAAAGTTAATTTTCCAGTTGCTAAAATCGCTCACTGTTTGGCAGAAACGCCTTGAACTGAAAGAATGCGACTGTGCAGATGTTCAGATAAGCTTATAAACTACTGCAATGTGTTTATCAGCTATTTGTTGTTCTGTTGTTTCATAGTGTTTTAAAGGATCAGTTCTCTAATGTTACTGTAAATAACATCCTGTATGGTCAAAGGTTCAAGATTAATTGTAAATGGTCATCACTAACTGATTAATAGTGAATGTTGTGTAATGATATTAATGTTTATATTTGTATAAACATTTATTTCTATGGGAAAGGCTTTCTGATGTTATCAGTGTAAGTAAAAAAAAACACTGTAATTATATTATATGGAGACTTGCTTTAGACATTACACAGAAAGATTGAACAGATGTACCACTCATAACTGATACAAATTCCTATTTTCATTCCTATATGATACCTATTTTGTTTTTTGCAGAGATTTTGAGTATGCAAAGAAAAGTAAATTAGATTAAAGTAGGAATGTTTGGAATGAAGGCACTGCTACACTTCTGTCACAGTATAATATCCTGTCTGGTAGCCATATGCTTTCTGCTGTTCTGTTCTTGCTGAGTAGCAGACCAACTTTATACCTGGCTAAAAACTGTCACATCTCTGTGATTTAAAATATTAAAATGTTTGTTTACATTTTTAACCTCTTAGGCTCACAGTAAGAATGGAAAGCTCAGAGGAACAGTACTATGACTACACTGAATATACCAACAACAGCTTAAACTTCAGCTATGATGACTATCATACCATGTGTGAGAAGAGTGACGTTCGCTCCTTCGCGAGGATCTTCCTCCCAGCTGTTTTTGGGTTATGTCTGGTGATCGGCTTGGCAGGAAATGCCCTGGTTCTGGTGGTGTACGCTTACTGCAAGCAACTGAAAACAATGACTGACATGTTCATAATTCACCTGGCTGTTGCTGATCTGCTGCTGCTCCTGACGTTGCCCTTCTGGGCCGTAGATGCGGTCCAGGGCTGGGAGCTTGGAGTTACACTCTGTAAACTTGTCTCATCCTTGTACACCATCAACTTCACCTGCAGTATGTTGCTTCTGGCCCACATCAGCCTGGATCAGTACCTGGCTTTGACAGCGGGAGCCAGAACCAGAGGCCTTGGACGAATCTTTCAAAAGAACAATGCTGGAAAACTCTGCTTGGGGGTCTGGATAGTTGCATGTTTTCTAGGTATCCCTGATTTAGTGTTTTCAACCATCAGGGAGCTTCATTACAAAAAGAGTTGTCTGGCAATGTATCCATCGGATATGGCTCACAGAGCTAAAGCCAGTCTGGAGGTGGTGGAGGTCATATTAGGCTTCTTGCTGCCTTTGTTGGTGATGCTATACTGTTATACTTGTGTGGGACGAGCCCTGGTGATGCTTCCAGTGGAAAGGAGATGGAGAAAATGGAGGTCTATCCGTGTGCTGCTGGCTATGGTGGGAGTCTTTGTGGTCACACAGTTACCCTACAATGTAGTGAAGTTCTGCCGGGCCATGAACATCATGCACACATTTGTGACTCACTGTGGATTTAGCAAAGAGCTGGACAGGGCCACTCAGATCACAGAGAGTCTTGCACTGAGCCACTGTTGTTTAAACCCCATTCTGTACACCTTCATCGGTTCAACCTTCAGACAGCACGTCATGAAATGCGCCAAAGGCTTCGGAGACAGAGGGAGGAGATTAGCACGCGCCAGAGAGCAACAGGAAGTGGATATCTCCTTAAACTCCCATTCACAATCCCAGGAGACCAGCACTTTTTCTATTTGAGCACACAGAAGAGAAAATGAGGTTGTTTGTTACACCGTGCGGCACATGCACCATTTACAAACAGTATGATACTAAATTATCCTATATTTACTGTAAACTTTCACCAGTTTGTTCTAAGACTTCAGGTCCTAAGAGTTCAGTAGTTTAGGCACTACTTTGATGTGGTTGTAAAACTATAATGTGCGTAATTTACTGTTATTGGTCCTCATTTTCCAGGTTAAACTATTCAACGCAATTTTTACGCTCTTGCGAAGTGCAGTTTCATAATGTTTACAGAACTTCAGTAGTGGAAAGGCATTTGTATTATTTCCAGCTGAAAAATCATACTTGATTTTTCAAACTTAAGTAAAATTCATTCGATTTAGTTGATTTTTTATCATACCTATAGATGCATTAAAAACCACAACTAACTGCACAAAAAAACACTCCAGTAAGGTATGTAAATGAAGTATTTACTAAGCAAACATGGAAAAGCTTTTCTAATATAAACAGTATAGAATTGTTATTTTTATTAACTTTGTCAGATTGGCCATGTTTAAAGCCTTTTCGTAAAATTTCATATGCCATTTGGTACATGGTACTTAAATGTTTTTAGGGCGGTTAGATTCTTACCTTGCTTGTGTGTTATATCTAACTTTATTCTTTGTGAGTGCATCTTTATGGATTGGTGATGGATGACAATTTTAATTAAAAAATAATTAAAATCTAAAAGTAAATATAGAGGTATTTTTATGCTAAAATTACACTTAATTTTTTATAAATATAAATTGTGTCTAGATTATTAGATAAATTCTTGGTGGAACCATGATGACAATTTTCTTTCAGACTTCTAGACTGAGAAATGTTTTTTTTACTGTACCTGTTGATTAAGAGAGTGGCTCTGGGTGTCCGAATGAAAAGTTTCTGTATAAGTATTTGTTCATTACATTAATGCCTTTTGGCAGTCGCTTTTTACACAATTACACAATGAAACACTGACCAGGTGAAATACTACAACTCTCTAAAAGCTAAGAATCTTTTTTGTGATGATTTCATGAGACTTGGAATTCTATGTGAAAAATAACCCCCAAAAAAGAATAAGATTAAAGATTCAGTATGACAAGAGAGAACGCTTTAAGATGAACAGCCATAATAACAGATTTTGACAACACGAAATTGTGTTTCATGCGAGTTATATTACAGTGTTACAAAGATGTTTTTTTCTAAAGACCATTTTATAAATGATCACAAAATGATCACAAAACTTTAGCAATAGCATGTTTATATAAAGCTTTGGTTTAAAAAAAGTGCAACAGAACAAACACAATCCTTTGATTTGAAAACAAAAAAGGCACAATTTTGCTGGATTTTATTTATAGCTTTATATCCTCCAATTACAAATTATAATCATTCCACTTTAAATAAGGTAAGATTGTCTCTGAAAACACCAACAACAAAAATAAAAAATAGCAATTCGCAACAAAGTGAACAACATAGTGAAACTCCAAAATGGCAGTCAATTCCAACTGAGAAAGAAAAATGCAAAATATAAATATTCCTAGTTGAGTGTCTCAATTTCAAGTTTTAACAATCTCCATACAAATAATTAGTGTAGCAAATAAATAGACAAATAACCAAGCCATTCTAATTACATCTAGCAACAATTATTTGCTTGTACAGTTAAATTACATTGCTATACATTTTCATGTCACATTGTAGGGCCCCTGCTTAAAATACGCAATCAGGCCACAAACTTAGTTTTGTTTAAACTCATTTTAATTAAACTTAGATTTGTTTAATTATAATAAAGAATAAGGCTGTGTAAGTTCTTTCTTACAGTGTAAAACGGTGACACTACGAATAAGCAGAGTGAACAAAGCTATCATAAGGCACATGTTCCAACAAGTGTACAGCAAAAACTTACAGTGTGTGTCAAGTTTGGGTGGTTTTAATTCATCAGAATATTTAAGCAGCACTTAATCCGCCTCTGTAAATTAAGCCATTACTCATCAGAAACAACAAGGGAAACAAAACTGAAAGCAAACCAAAAACTTTAGACACAAACACAATGGCAACAGACAGACAAAGTTTCACAATGTTCCAAATGTCAAACACTATGCTGCAAGAGGTTTTATTCTCCCCCCTCTATTCCCACCGCAAGAGACTGGCAGATTGAAAAACAACTGTTACAGGCTAGGAGGGACAAAATGTGAATTACTGTAAAATTCAGCACAAGCCAGGGTTCAGGGAGCAAGCACTGGGGCAGGAATACAGCCGCTGGCAGTGAGGAAGACTCATGAGCTCTTCTTCTGTTCTATGATAGCAAGTGTGGACCAGTGTGGCATAAATCATGCCTTAATAATTAAGAACCTGCACATCAAAAAGGTCACAAACTCCCTCGTTGTCGTCAAGGTTGAAATTGTATTCCACAGCCGGATTGGGTGAAAGTTTTAACAGGGGGAAAACTAAAGTGGTTAAACACAAAATAAAAGTCATCACAGAAAGCAAATATTGGTTCATTTAATATGCAGGAGGTTAATGAAGTCACTGACTTTCCTAGACCTATGCAAACAATCTTTAAACCAAGTGCAATTGTTATTTTAATTATATTTTATTTATTTAATCCATGACACAAAAGATCTCACAGCAGCATGGTTAGGATCAGTGCCATAAAAACAACAAGCCAAGGACAAGAGTGGTAAGAATAAGTGGCATTCACAGAAGAAAGAAACCTTGAGAGGAACCATAACTCAGCTATAAAGACCAAACTTCCTTTGGTCACAACATATTACAAAGATTTATCTGCAGTGCTAGCTGCAAGATTAATGGCAAATTACTTTTAAGTCAGAACAACTGTAACAAAGAGAAACTGTACTACATGAGCACAAGAGGGCAGTGATAGTTAATACTGACACAAATACTGTACATAAAATTGCTGGATAATGGTTTTGGAGAACTTACCATCTGATGACATCAATTCATCTATGAGGTCAGAAACACCTGGAGATAATAGCAAGTAAAGTAAGTTCCAGAAAGTTTTTTGTTTCTTGAAAGTCTCTTTACAACCTAATCAAAAGTAAATGGGTCAAAATATATTTATAAATAAATATTTTCTTTGGAAAGGTGCAGGACCATAAAATGGACGAAATAAAACGGAAACTACCTACTCTACCTTTAATTCTCTAAAAATAATTTAGCTGTACCTGTTCTCTCCTCCCTCATTTCATTCAGCATGGACTGCAAATCCTGACCCCCAATCTCTCTTTGATGTTCTTCAACAGTCTCAGCATCACCTAGAGACTCCTGCATCAACAAACACTGACTAGCAGGTGACTCAGTGTTGCATTCTAAAAGAAAAAGTAAAGGTCAAAAATAACTACTCAAATACTAGACAATGTTCATATTTCTATATAAAATTTCATTTTAATTTCATTTTTAATTGCAACAGAACATTTAAAATTGATGCATTCATCTTAAAATGTTAAAAATTCATACATTCCTACATAAGTTTAAAGACAGGGTAGACAA
>JAZGTK010002820.1:0-29929 GCA_036877625.1 Ambastaia sidthimunki | reverse complement strand
TATATAGCATCTTTACAGAGCTGTAGCATTTGCCACATCAGTCACAGTAAAGAGATTTGCCACCAAACCCTTCACCTTACTGCGGTCCCAGCCTCTCTCTGGGTCCCTGTAACACACAGACACACTGAGTCAAACATTGTGTGTGTGTGTGTGTGTGTGTGAAGTGCATGAAGGAGGAAGGTGTTCTCACTTGTATTCAAAGCGCAGGTTGGAGAACTGGCCCATGAGGGACTCATAAGTTTCCCTGAGCTGAGTGACTTTGTGAAATCTGCCTCTTCTGCTCCCACAGACTTTCCTCTCGGCCATCTGAACAGACACATTAACACAAACCTTTCAGCTCAACCTCAATCTGGAAATCCTTAAAGTCAATTTTTTAAATTACTCGTTTATTAGCAAAAACTGTAAATTCAATTAATTATGTTGCAATATGTTCAATTAATTAATTATGCTAACATCGTAATTTGACTTTACAATAACATGGGTTACATCATATTTTTTTTTAAATATTGTTAAAAACAGACAAATGAGGATTAACGTTAGGTTGACTGTTCCCATTTTTGATACATTATTATATCTATAGTCTATTTTATGTATTAAATTTTACATAATATTTTTGTTGTCCACAATCATAACCTAAAATTAAAACATTAAAAAGCTGCACAAAATTTAACTACGACCACATTTAATCTCATTTAGTACCTTCATAGTTGAGTTTCTTTAGTTCCCCCTGCAGCTTTTCAATGTTTTTTTTCTCACAGCCTCAAACGTGTCCTGATCTTTTTTGTAGCCGCTGTCCATCTTCTTGACCTGAGCCTGCTTAGTCTTCAGCTCCTGCTGAGAATGTTTCAGCTTCAACTGAGCCTGGAAAAGAGAACAGCACAACTTAACCACAAAAACAAATCACATACTGCTAATACTCATATTGTAGAAATATAAATAGCAATCACAAACTGTTTGTATACAGCTGAAAGACCATTTTTTAATCATAGTGACCCTGCTCATTGCTTGTATTAAAATTTGGTGATTACAAGTGGACAGTGCTAAATACACATGCAAATTGGTTTAAAGTGTTTTGTAGTGTAAACGCTAATCTGTTCTGATTCATCTGAGATTCATCTGTGGTTTCAGAAGACACATTTTACTCCCTGATGTTTAAACGCCAATGTGTCCCACCTGATCTCTGGGGTCAGATCATCAAAAAAGGATCTTAATACCAGATGTAAACAGGCCCTGTGATCATTACTTTGTCTTTAAAAGGTCACCTGTTTGGCCTCAGTTTCAGCTTTACTCATGTTGTTTTTGCAGGTCATCATCTGCTCTAAGCGTGGCTTCAACTCCATCCTCATTGGCTGAGAGACCAGCTGATACCGCCTTAAAATGCTGCTGGGCTGCCTCCAACGCTTCCTGAACCACCTTTAAACGCTCCATCGCCTTAGTGACCTCCATTTCTTTGGCTGACATCACTTTCTTATCCTAGTTTAAAGTAATATTTAAAATACACAGATAGGAGTGTCACGTTTAGTAGCTTCTCTGTAATGACTGTTTACTTTAAATTTACAATAATTACTCTAAACACACACACACGTACCAAATCTTACTTAAAGGCCAACTGTTGTGTTCAGTCATATGAGAATCAGATAGTTTTGAAATTACTGAAATTACTATCAACTTGCTGTAGTTGTCTAATATTACTTAGTTCAGATAGTTAGATAAAAGAAGATGTATATGAAGGAGGTATATGGACAAAAAGGCAAGACAAATACCACAAAAAATTTGATTAAGACAAAGAAATTCCCAATCCGGTTGTACCTCCTCCATGTTTTTGATGAGCTCTTTTCTTTTCTTGGTTTCATCTTTCAGATTTTGTTTCTTCAGGTTGAGAGCGCTCTGGGCCTTTGTGTCCACTCTCTGAGCTTCAGTCAGCGTCTCCTCCAGAGTCTTCAGCACCCCCCCAACCTCCTAGAGAGACAGATGCAGATATGAGGCACGCTAATGGAAAAGATCTGAGGAGACACAGATATTCAATCAATCAACCGCACACTTTTCTAAACAGATATCAATTTGCATCATAAAAAATTCAGAAACGTTTTCCCGTACAAAGAATTTTATACTTTTGCCAGTCCATTACCCACCATACCACCCACTATTTCAGACCTTCAGTCTCCACAACTGCTCCATCACCAAACCAGTTAAGACGACTGTTACTGTTTTCAGTGCAACCAAACTTAGTCTAGCCCAGAAATCACCAATTAGTGGCCCCCAGCCTGTTAGCCTTCAAGACCACCAAGCTTTGCTCATTTTATAGCATTTCTGCTAAACAGCATTTGTGTTTTATCTGTTAATATAGCTTATCAGAGCTTGTTCTCCGCATGGAACAGTTAAACCATCTTTACACTGCAAAAGTAACCCGCTGCATCTAAACCAACACTTATACTTTGACACGGTGCGTTTACAGAGACTTTTAATGCCTCATGAGGGCAGCAAACACACAAACACAGACACACGCTAGGTTTCTATGCTTTGTGGGGACTCCATACACAATGACTTTTATACTATACAAACTGATTGGTCCCCACAATGTAAGTGTGTGTGACTTTGATCATACTTGTTGGGACATGTGGTCCCCACTATGGTAGATAAACAAACACACACACAGTTTGGGTGTAACAAGTCACCTTATCTCTCCTGCGCTCCAGCTCCTGTATCTCTGCGCTCAGCTCACTTTGGCCTCATTCTGTCTCATGTTCTTCTGCAGCTCAGCATCACCTGCAGGTCTTCAGCAGACTTAAGCTTGGTCTCCTCTGCACACACAAACATGTGCCACGTACAGACGACTCAAGTGCTCGATCTTACGCATCAGCTTCTGGTACTCCAGGTAGGACGCACGCTCCTGACAGTGACAGGACAAAAGAAATGATGTCATAGACAAATACGACAGGTGTCACAAGTATTTAAGGGGCTAATTCGCCCAAAACGAAATTTTTGTCATTTACTCCCTGTTATGCTACTCATAAACTGTATTTCAAGTTTTCTGAAGGCCTGCAATAGCTTTATTTATTAAATGTGTTTTTGTGACTTGAGAAATTGCCAATGAGAAAACGCCAAGGCTATGGCAGCGGGAAGATTATCAATAAACAAATACTTAAATTTGTCTGTTTCTTACATAAAGCTACTGTGGGGTTTAAAAGACTTGGAATGTAGCGCATGAGTTTTTTCCACAGTTTGAAAGCATAAATTACAGTTCATTGAAAATAAGCTCACATCTCCATAATAAGGGCTCTAAAAATGACCTCCTTTTGGTTAGTAACAGAGGTGAGAAAATAACAAATGTAATATTTTAGGGTAAACTGTTACTTTAAGAAAAGCAGAATTAAAGTTTACTATGCTTAAAATGACAAAACAAAAAGAGTTAAGCACCCTTTATACAAACCTCTTTTAGTTTCTCCATTGCAGGGGTGATTTCCTCAACCAGGATCTGTCCCATAAACACACACAAACCATAAGACAAATTCCTGGGTAATTCCAGATATTTAAAAACAGCTAAATAAACGAGTGAAAGAATAACAGCACACATACAGTCTGAATCTCTTTCAGCTTGGCATCTTTCTTCTCAATAGTTTTCTGAGCACTGATCTTTTTGCACTCGTACATCCTGGTACCTGCCACCTCCTCAATCATGGCCAGAATCTAAACACAATAATAATGTAATTAAAAAGCTTCATTCACTAAGATCAAACACGAGTGCATTACAGTTAAAACATACAAATGACTATGACATCTCACCTCACGGGGCTTCATGTTTAGGACCTTGGTGATTCGTCCCTGAAATAAACACACAAATGGAGTGACTAAGGTTACAACTACACAAGTATCGAAACAACTGCTTAATGCTTAACTACTACAAACAGCTGAAAATCTAAAAACAATCTCTTTTAAAAACATTAGTGAAGTCTTGTGGTTCGAAACATCAATATTCTTTCACTATAACAGTGAGTACAGTACAATATCATGTGAACAAGATAAACTCCCTGCTTTAGTGACTTACTGTTATATCAAACACTAAACACTATAAATCAGTAGTTTAGACCAGTGTTTTTTTTAAGTGATGGCTACCTGCATGAAAACAGATCCTGGACTCGCAGGTTGTTGGCGTTCACACCATTGATCAGGAACTTATTACATCCTCCTATGACCACCTGCACAAACAATAACATTATATAACTCTGATGCATCTTGTTCGTCATCTTTGAAAGTGAGCTTGTGGACACTGATCTCAGACCTGTCTTGTGACGGTAATCTCATCATGTGTCTCAAAGCCGAGAGGACTTTGTTTCTTGTTGGAGTTGTCAAAAGTGATGGACACCGTAGCCTTGGTGATCCCAGCCAAACCCATTTTTGTACACCAGATCTTGGAGATTAGTGGCACGAACCTACAAACCAGCAACATCACATTATATAAAAACACATCAAGTAAAGCAAAAATACAGGCATTTTCTCTCTTTTTTAAAGCATTTAAGGTTACATTTCTCACATAACAGATGTGTCCGCATTACAGATTTTACAGGTTTTTAAAAAGAAAAATGACAGCTACGCCAAACTCAACACAAATATGTCTGACAGTACATAAACATTGAGCTCTAGATACAGAGTTTTTAACAAGTAGTTTATAAATTTAGAGCTCCAAACACACGTTTTTAGAAGAATAGAACAGATTACTCACTTTTTAATAGATTACTCACTTGTGACAGGTTAGAAATGCCCAGAAGAAAGCAGATTGAATCCAGTATATTTGACTTTCCACTGCCATTCAGTCCATTGGTGGCGTTAAAATACGGATCAAATCCATTAATCTCCGTCCTCTCGGCATAGGACTTAAAGCCCTCTAGTACAATAGACTTTATGTACATTTTACTGAATACCGTATAAGTAAACCTAAATCCCAACGCTGAAATATATGTGACAATTAGTCCCAAAGACCTTCCGAGCTGCTCTCAGTTCAACCATCCAAACTTGAAATTTGGCGCCAGGCACGTTTCAGCATCGCCGTTCAAAAAAGATGGAACAACTCTTAGTTAGAAATTAACGGGCAAACACACACAGTCACTGGAGTCATTCATGTGTTTGTACAAAATGTTAGTTTATTGTGTGAAATTTCATGAAAAGTACAAACAAGGAATTGCGTTTAGCTGTAAAATGTATATGATTTTTTTATTCAGGCAACTTTTTAGGTACCACATTGACGGACCCAAACAATTAAAGCATGTGTGACGACACCAGGGAGGTTTATCTTAAGTGTCATTTGACCAGTGTACTGTGCAACGCTTGCGTTGAGTACTCTTTATGCGCTAAAGTTTAATTTATTTAATATCGTTTTGATTATAAGTGATTTGATAACAATTTAGAAAACAACACCTATCTGGACTCGAACTTAAAATAATGTGAAAAATGTAGCTTAGCAATTTGGACAATTTGCTTAAGCAATCGTAACAAATATTCGGCAATTTCGAAGGCATAAATAGCTTGGTCTAATATCGCGTTATTTTAGTTAATAACATTTGCACACATTACAATAGAAATGTGAGAAAGGAAAGATTCAAGAAAGCTTGCACAAATTGATAAAATGTCTCACATTTTTACTTATTTATATTGGCAAAGCTACAACTACCGGTATAAACACTAACATTGTTTATCCAATTAGCTAATACACATGCAAAGTTGCCCATTTAAAATAAAAGGTTGCCCAAGACAAGTACATACATTTAGTTGAGCACACTTCATTTATATAGACTGTAACACCATCACACATACCATGTACACTTATAATAAAATACATATAAATTATGATTAAAATTCAAGTCACAGTGTTCTCGAGTGAATCATCAGAGACACCCGTTGTGTTGCATTTACGGAAGCACAAATTAGATTTCACCTACACTGTGGCGTTATGTTACAGTTAGGACTAAGTGCTCAAAGCACAGACTAAGAGCTCGAAGAACAAAATATGGTCTTTGCACATCCCTTGTTATTTGTAACTTCCCTATGGTAATACAAATAACACGGAACTGGACACTTTTTTAAAAACATTATCCATTTTTAATCACCCATTTGCCTTCACTAATTAATTGGTGCTGTGATGTCACAAATGAATTTTTAAAGGTATGGATATTTCATGTACTCTCTCAATCAATATGAGGTCATAAAAACTGCATGCATGGAATAATTAAAGAGAAACGTGCTACTTACTTAAATTAAGTTTAAGACTAGTTTAAGATTACCTATAAACATTTCGCCTTCAGAAATAATGACAAATTACTTTCATCTCCATTATTAACAGCATGAATAAGAAGAAAATGTATGAACAATAAAGCATGTTATTAATTTTCCACTTTCCACAATCTTAATGAAATTAATACTAATTAAGGATCTAATTATCGAAGACATTTTAAGTGTCTTTTTTGTTCTTGTATCTCAAAGTCAAACTTAAATGATCAGTTTCTTTTTCACACTATCAGAGACTATGACAGAGGCACAGGGCACAGAGAAAGACACACCAGATTAAAGGCATAGAAACAGACCTGGGTGAGAACCATACAGTCTCCGCGATCTGAGTACATAGCAGTGGGGCGGATATACGTCCAATCAAAGTTCCGCAGCTTTAGTGTTGTGTGGCGATACTTTCTGCTTAGAGAAAGCAGGCAGCGGGCCAGAGTGTATTTGGCAGCACAGCTCACCGCCTTGACGAACCGCACTGAGTCAAAATGCATCAAGAAACAGGGATCATCCTAACACAGCAGAGAGATGAAACATAAGAAACGACCAATAGATGAAAATAGATTCCATTGCAAACAATGATAATGCACATAAAATGTATCCCAATATTACACAACCTATCAGGTCCGTTAATATAAAGTCCAGGTCAGATTTAAATATGGATTTTAAACAAACTTAAGAGAATATAGGATGTAATGTACAATCATGTGCAAACATTTAATTCAGCTCACTGTATCAGGATCTCTGCCATCCAAAACTAGAAGGTCTTCCAGAGCCCAGATCTCAATTCGCTCGTAACTGTCCTCCAACCCATAGTGCTGCAGTTTCTTGGTGGTTTGAGGACGCTTAGCCCTCCGACACAGCACCACTGAGATCTGGACTTGCTTGTCTTTAGCTACATAAACATAATTTCTGTTAGTATAGTTTATTTTACCTATTACACACTTTTGTCCTGCCAGATTAATAAAACCTTAACTTTCTTAGTGATGTTAAACAAGTGTATAATATATAAACTATATAACAGAGATTATATATTTAATGTATATAATGCATGAATTATGATATTATTTCGATATATGAAAATGTTGTAAGATAATACCAGGCACAGCACATTTACTGTGAATACTGCACATAGAAGTTTGATCTAACAGGTGTATAATAACTAACAATGCATCTAATTAGTCATTAAGGCAAAATTACAAGATTATTTAAGGAATACTTTTTAGTAGATGTCAGAGGTGTGGAGTCATGCAGCCGTTTCTAAAATTGATTTCTAAACTGACAAAAACTATTTTTGACCATCTACCTGGAGTCTTAAACACACTAAGTACTTTTGTCAGTATTATCTCAGTATGTCAGTGATGTAAAATAATCCAGCATATACACAACCATGCACAGAAATACACAAGTGCCTTACTAGAAACACAGAGAAAGTGTCGCCCCTGTTGCTGCTCCTCTATTTCTATAAACTCTTCCAGTTTCTGTCCCTTCGGCCGAAATAAAACTCTGGCCATTTCTTTCCTCAGTAAGGACGACATCTCAGATGCAAAAAAGAAGGAAGAAAAATGAGACGTGACAGAGCGAGAGCAGAGTGAGGAATAAAATGTTTTGCTGAGGTGAATCTGGTTTGATTTTCTCCCTCCCCTCCCTCCCACTCACCCCTTTTGTCTGCTGTGCACTTGCAAAATGAATGGACAAAAAGGTTTGTTTTAATATAATGTAATGTAAATAAATCACATTTTGGTCTTTCTGAATATATTGCTGGTTGGGGAATGGAGAAGTCACCAATGCCAGAATTTATTTTGCTTCCTTTATCCCAGAATATTCAAATTGCAGAGATATTATGTATTCATATGTAAAATATGTCTTTGTAGCCAAAATGCGACCTTGAAGGAGATGTTTTGAGAAACATTTTTGTGGATGTATCAGGAATAAGTGACGAATTGTAATATTTGTGCTGCTCAAGTGATTATTTGTCCAAATCATGGCCATTAACTCTAAAAGACTTTTCAAATTATTAATATCTAAGCAATTTTATCTTATAATTTTTACACACACATGTTGGGTTTTCACATTTTATGTGAATTTAATGTGATGTTATGTTTTAACTATATATTCTGTCCCTAACCCCTAAACCTAACCTTCACAGAAAACATATACATCATTCTGTATGATTTAAAAGCTTGTTTCCTTATGGGAACCTCAAAATGTCCCCACAAGGTCAAAATGCACTGCTATTACTATACTTGTGAGGACATTTGGTGAATACCAGTACACACACACACACTAACAAACTCATTACTAGCTTTACCATATAGATGAGCCATGTCTGGTTGATTGCACTAAAATGGCCTTAGGGGAAAATACATAATCGGTTATGAAAACACATATCCCTCTTAAATCTCAATCTTCAAAGGAACCCATTATAATTAGAATCTCTGCTGGGATAGCTATTGTATCGACTGCGGTCCCATCAACTTTTAAAGGTTCCATATCCAGCGGATCTAGAGATGAATAATTTATAGCCACAAAACACATTCTTACAAACAAGTGTTCTTATTGTATCTTATAAAGACCCTCTCACAGTTTATGGTCTTCCATCTGTGTTTTCAGAAGGTAATCTCTGAATGTCAAAAAGACACTCAGACACTATTTAACCAGAGTCCAACAAGGAAATGCCCCTTGCATTTGGTCTTCAGAGTAGCTTTTAGCTGATCTTTGAGGTTTTACTTATGGCCACTACATTACTGTACATTGTCAGCTATAAAGGAAGGTCAGGAGTAGAAAATGCAATTCTGATTTTTATACTCCCATGAGCATTTGCTGGAGTAATGGAGTATTTAGCTAGGCAATCTTTGTGTTTTTAGTAGACAAGCAGACCAACAAACAAATACAGAAACACACACAATAAACGTCACTTGCCCCGTAAGATTAGTCACCTTGGATTTCTCAAGCTCACTATAATTGCTGTCTCACTTTTTTATTATTTATGTCAATTTTAATATGTAAATGATGTGAACAACTTGGAGCTTGGAGCTGTTAAACTTTATGATATATTGTGAAACATTGCTTAATGATTTACCAGGACAATACATATCATGTGGAATATTGTAAATATTTTTTATATTTTTAAAACAAGTCTAACAACCATATAACTTATTTGTAAAGTGCTTTACAATTATGTTCCTTTTGTTAACAAAGATTTTTACAACATCTTTATTAATGTTAGTTAATACAAATACAATTTTCTTTTTCGCTCATATTAGTTTATTGTGCATTGACTAATGTTAACAAACACAACTTTTGTTTTAAAAATGTATTAGTAAATATTGAAATGGACATGGAGTAAGAACAATAAATGCTGAATAAGTCTTGTTAATTGTTTATGTTAGCTAAGGTAACGTTAACAAATCGAACCTTATTGTAAAGTGTCATTAAACAAGGAACAGGATGTTCCCAGAAGCCCCATGTGCAACATTACTCAAAAGTAAGCATGCTATGCCCTACTCACTACAAAGGGCAGACCACTTAAAGTAGGAACTCTAAAGTATGCAGGACATTACTGTTTCATTTGTGTCCATTGTGGTCATTTTTTTTGCATTATCAGTTATGTAGATTAGGAAATGTTGCTTTATAAGTTATTATTCTCACATCTTCACATTTTCACACAAAGATGTCATTCCATACCTGGGGTCATTGCAACTGTTTTTATTAAAGATAATTTCTGGGCTGTTGACCATTACAAAGGGGTGTGAACATGTTCCCCTGATCAAAACAGTTCAGGTTGCTTTTGAGAGACTGACTTTGTATTAAGTGTAATGTCAGTTACTTATATGAATAAAAGCTAAATAAATAACTTCATACAGTCTCATAGTGCTGCCACATCAGTACCATAGCTGTTCAGAACACCAAAGCAGAAACCTTTCAGCATAGCAGATTAAAACCCAGTGGCTAGTGTATGTTGGGAGTTATCTACTATTGTAAGATATTGAAAGATTTTAGAATCTAAATATGGGGAAAGATAATAGGAAGCACTTCAAGGTTCACTTTATTGATCTGGTGGCAATAAAACTGTACTGGGAACAAGTCCAAGGATTTCTAAATAGACAATGTACTCAAAAGTCAAGTTTGTTGAAATGTTTATGGGTTGCATATAGCAATAGACAAAAACTAAATGCGGTTACTTAAGGAAATTACAGTGCAACATTTAACAAACATTCTTCAGGAAAAGACCTGCAGTCCCTTGTGAGAAATGGGCTCTTGGATAAGGTACATTCACTGGCCCAGATGTTCAGTATTGTATTAAACAGATCTATCTACATGGGGTGTAACAATATACCAATATTGACAATAACAGTGATATTAATACCATGATTTTTGATACCATGTTAAAACTCCACATATGATAATATTGTGAATAGTTCAGAACCAGTATCTGGTTGACACTCCGACACAGTAGGTGGTTCTGTTGCCCATTTAACATTTTGCCTTAAGAGCCACAATGGTTACAAACTCTCTCTGCTTTCCTACACTTGTATTTTGAACGTGATTCATTGGCCAAAAAGAGAAAACACTAAATTAACAAAATGAACTGATAGCATTATTTATTTTTTATTTTAATAGATACAGTGATAATACTGTTACCATGAATTCCTTTGGCCATGATAACCGTGTGACAGCCCTATATCTACATTTGCATTAACATTCTCATACTCATGCTCTATATTTACATAAAGAGGTTTATTATTAAATTAAATTTTTAATTAAATTCATCTGTTGTAGGTGATAAAAGTGTAAACAGATATGGTCTCCTGCTGTTCTAGCACATATGCCTATATGGTTTAAATCTGGGTATTTTCTGTTGATCTCTCCTCAACAAGACATTTCGATTCGCAGAACCGATGCTCACTGGATGTTTTTGGCACCATTCTGAGTAACTCTAGAGAGTGTTGTTGTAAAAATCCCAGGAGATCAGCAGGTACAAAAATACTCACACCAGCCTGTCTGGCTCCATCAATCAGTCGAAATTACTGAGATCACATTTTCCCAAATCAGATTTTGGTATAAAAATAAACTAGAGCTTCTCACCTATATCTGCATTATTTAGTGCATTGTTGGCACTCCATTGGCTGATCAGATAATCACATGAATAATAGTAGTTGTACAAGTATTCCTATTTATTTTGACATTTGGCATGTATGAATATGGTAGTTTGAGCATCTTTATTTTAGGGGTTGAGTAGACACTTTTGGAAAAGCTATTGACAACAACCTAGTTTTGAAAGCAGAGGATCCCATCCTCCCTTCAGGCTCTTTAAAGTCCTCCTAAACGCATACATGCTTTGACAGACAAGCAGGACATTCAGTCCAAATGCAATAGCTGGATGAACATTTTATGCCCTGCGCCTTCCACTGAAGATATATATTTATATAAATATATTTAGACCACTTAGTGATACAGGATTGTTAGTTTTGTTTTAGTTATTAGTTAAATCAAGGATTAGTTATCAGGATTTAAGGAAACTTTCAACCAGCATAACAACAACTGTTTCTGGAAAAAGACACGTACATGCTTAATAGTGCTACAAATATAACTTGTAGCACTAACTTGTAGCATATAATTCTATTAAAATGTCTTAATACAATCCTATAGACAATTATTTTTGGAGTTTGTAACACTAATGTACATCTTATGAAAAACATACAATAATGCTATCTAATCTATGTATTCTATCTATTTTATAATTTTTCTGTTTTTAATTTATTTTTATTTTTTGCTAAACTGTTCTCCTTATGTCTCAACTATTTTAACATGTTTTTCTGTAAAGTAATTAATTAATTTAAGCCAAATTGGATTAAATTTTATATAGTTTATAGCTTATAACTTACACCACAACATAAAGGGTGCAAATGTATAATTAAAGAGCCGTGAAAAGCTAAACACAGCCCAGAAAGTTCAAACAAGTTCAAAATGGATCAAAATTTAAAATTTAAAATGTGAGTGTATGTGACAAGTCTGTAGTCAGCCAACTGACTAGGCAGAATTGTGTAAAACTGTTTGATTCAGTGAGGTCAGAGTGACATGCATGTGGCTATTTGCAGACACAAAAATGCATTTGACCCAAAATCTATACAAATAAAGTGACAATTACAGTCTTTCTGATCAATGCAGAGACACCATTCGGACTTTTATGGGTACTGCAATCATTATAAAAGAACCACTTTATTTATTTACTAATAAAATTTACTAATAAAATCTGTGAAATTCTCTTACGCATTTAGACTCGGTGTCCATTTGTCTTTCTCAGGAAGAGATGTGGAAAGTGATCAATAATTTCCAGTGAGCAGCAGTCAATAACTCACACAAAGGGACTGGGTTTATGTCATAGGAAACACTTCTATTAGATTTTTTCATGTTTATATGGGTGTGATGCTAATGGTTAAGTGCTGTGGGATATCCTATGTCTCGCCCACTCACATATAGCCCGGTGTTCTCAGGGATAAAATGTATCTATTTCTCCACATAGAAATACATCCAAACAATTTATCATGATATTATGGAAGTTTTTGCTAAAATGTCATTTATTTTCCTTATTTTCTTATGACAGCCGTGGCTAATTTTAACAACTTACCAGGGTAAACTGATTTGGTATTTCCTTTCAGTACTGCTCATTAATCTTTATTAGTGATTTTCGAATAGAATAAGAATAGACAAAAAAATATATTTTAAACAACCTATAAGCTGATTTGTTGGATGTAGTTGTTTATGCAAATCTAGATGGTCTTCCAACCTGACCAGCTAAAAAAGCCAAAACTCCTGTTAAATGTTTAAGATGTTTAAGAAAATAAATCGCATAATTGCAAGATAAAATATAGCCAAATGTTATGTGATCTACACAGTTTTACAAGTGCCTGTATTATTATTGTCATCATCGTTCAGTCTTACGGTTAGTCTCAAATCAATTTGCAAACCACTACAATGGCGCACTCTGTTGATCAAAACGTGTAGCACATATCAGGCCAGTATATTTTTCCTATGTTTATACGAATTCCTAAAATAAACCACAATCAAATTTCAGGACTTTTTTTTAAAAGAACATGGTAATTTTAATTTAGTTAATTTTTAATTTAGTTTAATTAGTTTAATCTGAAGACCTTCATATATAAGCTGTTTTCTTTGTTAGCTATTTTAACCAAGAGCAAATGGTTAGCTCTGTTTGTGTGTCTGTGCTCTGTTCTTGGGAACCCTTGCTTTTTCTGTATTGAGTCATGATTGTAGTACACATACACACACGCACACCTGTTGTATCAAACTAAATGTAAAGTGTAAAGTAAATGTAATATTTTACCTGGATCATAAAGCATGACATCTTGCTTAGGCAACATTATTTCAGCCATGACAGCATTTATGGGAATCTTCTTTGTTGTATTTAGTTTGAACAGGCAATGCTATATTGACTATGTGCCTTGTAGCTAAAGCTCTCATGTAGAGTGACCTACAGTTCACTAATTGGCAGAACAGTCCCTGTGGAGCAGCCGGGGTTAAGTGCTTTGCTCAAACACACAATGGTCATTGAGCCAGATGTTGATCCTAGCAGCTCTTTAGTTAGGATTGAACCTTCTGACTTTGTGTAAACAGCCTGAACCATGAAGCTACAGTTCCACTATCAACATACTATACATTCCCATTTAGAAATCTGATGTTTGGTCATATTTAAACATATATAAAAATGTATCTGTACTTGCAGGTTTAATAAAATGACAGGTTTGGATACTATAGCTTGTGCTATAAGATTTGCATTGTTTCATGAAATAAAAACCTAGAAAATAAAGATTTATATAATAAGGTAATTGGAAAAGTGTAGTTTGTTTTTGTAATTAAGTTTTATTTAAAATGGTTAATTAATTGTATATTAGCCTAATTACATTTCTTTAATGTTTTTTGTATTTCTTTCATTTTTCTTAATGATATGTAAAAGAAACCAAATCAGTATTTGTTTATCACCATTTGCCCTTAAAACAGCACCAATAATCCTGGGTACACTTGCCTATGTTTTGATGGTAGGTTTTAAGTTTGTCTATGGATTTAGACTGTCTCATTTGCTTCTGTTTTTTTCATGTAATCCCAGATTGGTGATGTCAGGTCTCTGGGGACCAAACCATCTGTCGCAGGACTGCTTGTTCTTTTTGCTGAAGATAGTTCTTTATAACTTGAAAATCTACAACCAATGCTTCCTACTGACACACTAAAGCAGAATATAAAAAATAACCATCTTAAAATAAATGTTTTGTAAAATGTAAAAGACTTTTTGCACCAGTACTGTACATAAGCTAATGCAACATCTTTAGTGACAGCAAAGATTCAAATAACTTTAACTTTTTAACATTCTGCCAATCACAGTTATCGTGAAATCTAAATGAAATTTCAATAACTCTCAATTTACATACATGGCTCCTCCCCCTTTTATGAGCTCTTGGACCTGCAGCAAAAAAGAGTGTTCTTTATTGTACATTAATTACAAGTAGTTATTAATTATTGCATATATATAAAATTTCATAATTTCCTTAAAATTTTTACCTTCATTTTTATGTACTCTAGTTTGTAATGACTCAGTATTTATTTACTCAAAATAAGACAAAATCTTATTTATTCTTATACAAAGTATCAGATAGAAATTATGCATTATGGCATATGTACATTTCTGAATAGTTCTGAAATGATACTTTTAATATCACTAATATTTAACTTGATTAATTTCTTGATAAAATATATACAATGTCACATTTTGGTCTGGAACCTGTGTCAAGTTGTGCTGTCCAAGACAAAACAACATGTAGTGGATGGTTTACTTATTTGCCACATAATAAATGCTGTTTTTAAAAAAACACTAATGAGTCCAAGAAGCTTTTACAAGTCAGTCATCAAACCCTTTAAAGTAATCTTAAGTGCAGCAGTTCGCTGTCCCAGTGCAGCTTCCGTAATGACCTCAGCAATGACCTTTCAGCTTGTCTTTGCTTCTCAATACAGAAAGTCATCTCCTGTAGCTGTGGGTTCTTCTGGTTTCTTAGTCTGTATTTTAGGCAGGTGAATTTTGCTGGAGGCTACTACAAGAATGTTCGCTCCATGTGTAACAGCGCTGGCAACGCAAAGCCAAAAGGAGAAGCCAAAGTTCTCGCTGAGGATCACAAGGTGAAAAAGACTTTCTCTGTAGTTAGCCACACGTTCTGTAAGATCATAGCAGTGAACTGCTGAGAGGAAACACGCAAAACCCATTGAACTGAACAGAGCTGAGAACAGAAAAGTATGTAATTAGTAAAAAAAAAAGAACTAAAAAAACGCTGATTTAGGATAAATTGTTTAGTGAAGGTGTTGACCAAACACTGTTGCTTATATTGTTGTGTTGACTTACCTGCAGTGAAATTCCACAGGTAAAGGCCGAGCGGTCCTTTGATAGATTGATAAGGAACTTTTCTGGCATTATATATACAGAAAGCTAAACTGACCACTGCAAAACCAATAGCGATGAAAAGGAAGAAGATTATGACCATGTGAAGACCACCATTGACTTTTTTAATGAGCTTTGGGAACACTGTGGAATTAGTGAGAGAGAGAAAGAGAGACAGATCAGTCTAACTAAAAAAAGTTAATAAAGGATCAATAGAACCAAATTTGTATTTGATATATTTGATTAACCAAAACAATATTTGAACCGTGGGACCAATAAAAAAAATAAATAAGTAAAAGTTATATGCTAATAAAAGTTAAATACATGCATAAAAATCATAATAACATCAACAAATTTCAACACAGACATAAACAACTGTCCAAATAAGCAAATAGCCACACTATCTCAATTGGATAGGCTATGTTTTCTATTCTATTTGGCTAATGAATCGTCAACAATGTATTGCTCTTACGGTATATTTTGGAGCGGCGAACCCCGAGCCCGCATCTTCGTGTTTTCCCGCCCTGAAAGAGACCGTAGTAGATGTGCCCTGTGAACTGCTCATACTCCGGGTTCGACGCGTTCACCAGATCCACTCCCGTCTGACACAAGATGGTACCGGTAATCCAGCGCTCGGTGGAGAGAGCCACGACCAGAAGCACCACAGAACCGATGCTAAGTATAGAACCGAAGGAGAACACGATCCGTTTCCATAAAGTTGGCATTTCACTGCTCACCCTGCTTTACTCGCCCCATTCCTTCTGAAAAAGCCAGACGCGGGTAACGCGATCCTGCGAGGCGTCCGCCCCTTTCTGCTGCCGTTCCGAGAACTAACTCGGGCATAACATAAGATCAATTCTCAACTTCATCGTACCGATTTGCTGTACGTTTGCGCAGTAAAATTAAATAAAACATAGACTAAAGGAACGCGAGACGCGCCGCGATTAGGGAAAGAGACGGAAACCGGATATAAAGCGGTCAAAAGGATCTCCTTTACCACCCAACGAAACCTTATACAGTTTACTTGCCGTCGTTTGGTTGCCAGAGGTGTCCACACGCTCACCCGCTCTCACACAAGTTCATCAACTGGACCGATGCGTTTTTTATTGGATGCCCTTTGCTGTAACATTAATCAAAACGATTAATCGGTTGCATTGAAATATTATAGGTCACAGAACCGCTTCCAAATTTAAATGTCACATTTCCAGCAAGACTGTACCGGGTCATTGCGCATTAAATGAATGAAGACGACTTAATTCACAACAACAGGACATTAAGTGGGCTGATGGCATGCAAATATCAACCTTTACCGATATTTATTTTATCTGATGCAGGATATAGGATCCCTTATGGGGGATCCCTATATCATAGGATACCATAAGAAAGGGGTCCTATGTCCTCGACATTCCGTGGTTCTGAACCGAACGAAGCAGGAGGGCAGCTGTCCATGGTGCTGACGAACGCATCGACCCAAATACGGTACCATGGGCAGCAACACAACTGCATTCAGCCTTCGTTTTGATGTGAAGAATTTCTTTTGTCTTTCTTTATGAGACATTAATTGGAAAATTGGGCTAAGCTGTTTCAAAATAGAAACAGAATTTTTCTATTTTTAAAATGTTATATTTTATTATATTAAAAGGATATAAAGGGAATAATTGTTTTACAAAGTGTCGAGGAGTGAAAAATAATTGTTTATTGGAAGAGCAGAAAACCAGTTCTCAAGAATTTTAAGGCACAATGTAAGCTGTACTAATCTTTGCCAGTAGAGGGAGACATCTTACTGTTATACTAAGGGACCCTAGAATAATGAACTGCTTTCTTGGTTAATTGAAGACATTCAACTCAACTTAGATTGGGCCTTTGCGTGACAATTCCACAAGACATGATACAAAATGGTACGTGTCTTCATATACTGCATATTTACAACATTGGTCAAAAATTTTTTTACTAGATTGTTGAAAAATATTTGGAAATGTTTTTCATGATCTGTAAACCTTTTTCCAATGTTGCATACTTGAATAATCTAAATAGTGCCAATGTATTAATTCGTTTCAATACAAACGAAAAAATGTATTCAGAATGAATGATTTTGACCTAATAATTATAAAAAGCAGCCAATAGGAGAGAAACACAAATGGGTACACAGTTTTGCAAATTTTAGGCAAAGGGTGATTAAAATATAGTGTTGGTTTGTTTTGTTCTATCTGGATCCTAAAGTTTTGACTGGTACTAGTACTACTGGTACTACTACTAGTTTAACATACTAGTTTACAACTACGATCATGATATAAAATTAAACACATAAGTAAACACAAACCTTTTTGATTATATATTTATATTATGCACACTTGGCTATATAGAGACACACTTCAAATTTCTTTTGTTTTTATAGCTAGATTTTACAGCTTAGCATAATTACTATAAGTCTAACACAAAACTTTTAAACTTAATTTTTATCATTATAAAGACTTGTGATTGAATCTATTGTTTTTATAGTAATTATGTTTTTTAAACCCTTAACCTGTATCTTTAAATGTAACCTTCACACAAACCTTTAAGCATTTTTCTTTAGACTGGTTAATATAAATAATAATATTAATTAATATAATAAATAATAATTATAAATAATTTAAGCTGTTTTAGGCTTTAACACTTGTGATGTCCTCACATTATAGCAAAAGTCTTATTTTCCTACATTGTGAGGACATTTTGTCCCCACAATATATAGCTAAAAACAGATGCACACACACACACACACACAAACAAACACAAAGTTACAGCGTTCTCAAGGGAGTGTCAAAACATATCTAAAATCCATACTGAAATGCATTGATGAAATCGGCTTGTGTTGAACACCAATTGGCTGCATAAACAAAATATTAGCTTTAGTGTCAGGCACATATACAATTTATGTTCCCTGTGGTCAAGGAGTCTTGTTATATTGATTGAAGAATGGAGGCATACTGACTAGCTAAACTTCAGCGATGCTCATTGAGGGTACTGTGAATATCAAATGACTACTGTTGTGGTTTTGGGCAGGCCTACTGACTTAATGCATTCTGGAATGTTTTTAATGTTTATAATGCAGTTAAGATCAGACATGAGTTATGAATGCTGCCTCATATGGATTATAATGTAAACAGCTATACATGTTTTGTCTTGCTTTCTAGGTTTACTCTTGTTTACTCTTTCTCCTCTCCCAATATATTCACTAATTCTCCATCTATACATTAATGCCCAGTAACCTCAGCCATTTTAATTTATCTCTTTTTATATATCTTTGCTTTCTCCCAGCCACAGACAGCCTTAATGAGATTCAAAGTGCTCAGATAATCAGATTTACCATTCTGATTGCACACTCAGTTTGTCATCTTAAACTTTCCTATTCTTACTGCTTTTCTACAAAATGGTCAGACATATTGTAGAATTTGTAGACTAGCCTGCCTAGCCCTCAACATCAGGATCTCCAGACTGCATTTCCTGTAACGTCTGATGACTATAGAATGAAATTGCCCTTTAAAAGACACCATCAGGGTTTTCTATTTATTACATAAGCAATTTTAGGCATCACAAGGCATTAGGATGTTTAGCTGACGGTTGAAAATGGTATTTTGAAAGAGATACTTTACGTCTATACATACAGGCCTCTGGATAACTAGACCTGCTGGAATGCTATAATAAGCTCTAATCAAGTAAACACAAGTCTAGAATGAAACTTTCTTATGTCAAGTTTGTGTCAGGTTAAGGTATGCACTTATACAATATTAAGATGGACAAATTTAAAATGGTCCACCAAAGCAAAGTAGTTCTCAATGTGCAGGCATACAGCAACACTTAAAAACCACTACAAAACCCACTTCACCACACACTGATCATACTATTATGGAATGAAAAACCTAATGGTCATCTGGTCGGGCAGATGAGGTGGTGTGCATGGTCAGCAAAAATCCAGTGGACAAACTTCATTAGGTTTGCATCTTAGTCCATTAGAGGCTATTCTCCATTTCAGTCTGCATTGTTGGAAAAGGACTTTTTAGTACTGATAAATCCTATGGTTCAATAGATTTTGTACTACACAACCGATGCATGCAGTTAAAACACTTCAAAGCGTTACTATGTTACAAAAACAGAGTAGTTTTATCAGACGTGACTGCATAAGGTTCATATTGCAGACATAACAGATAATACACATGCAGTTGGTCTCATTAGGTAAGACAGTGAGAGACCAAAACATAACAGAAGGACACTGTTTCTCTTCAGAATGGCAAAGTGATCATATGTCTATAAAAGATGGAATGAGTCACCTCTGAAAAGAAAGAGCAGTGAGTCAGCATCTATCCTCTGACCAGCAGGCTGCAGATGATGAGTAAGGACCTATCACTATCAAAAACCTGCTCTAATTCATAAATAATTCAGGTAGTCCAAGCCTATGCACTTACAACATACATGCACACAGAATAAGCACAGGCCTACAGGTGTTCTATGAGAGTGTGTCACAATAAAATATGAGAGTAAATAAAAGGCAAAACTAGAATGTTTTGAAAGGTCAACATATCCATCATGTTGCAACAATGATTATATTATACTGCAGATAAACAATATCAGAAATACTGAACTGCTTTTTCATAAATACATGGATGCATGTACACAAATGCACACACACTTCTTAAGATGACTCAGTTACAGCAGACAGCACGTGATCATTGAAAAACTGCAACATTTAGAACTATATCGATTAATGTGTGCATGAGAGGGTAGGGAGCGCAATAAGTTTCAAATCCTTGACAGTGGTCCTTGGCAACAAACTGCTGAATTTCTGCAAGAGACGTGACACTTTTCAAAATCCTTCACTTAGGATAATGAAAACTGAAACTGGTCTCCTTAACCGTGCCAGTTCTAATTCAAATTCTGGTTTCCTGTAAGCACACGTCAGCTGGACGTCCAGCAACGGTATATACCAAAGACACTGGGTCAAAACAACACTGGGACACTGGGTTTCTTCTTATTGGCAGCTAGGACACACGCGCACACACACAGAAGGGAGGGAGGGAGAGAGAGGACGGGTAGGAGAGAGAGAGAGAGAGAGAGACTGGAGGAGCACAGTCAGTTGTGGATCAGTCATGCTGATGCATGGAGGAGCAAACACTGAGAAAATGTGTCACGTTTGGTTTCTACGCACAATTCTACTTATATTTTCTTTACCTGGAGGTAAGCACATATTATTAATCACACGTTCAATTATTTAAATTAAAATCGCATTTTAATTTTATTTATATTTGTTTGTTCTTGTCCTCTGCAATCCCTCTTTATGATCAATTACATTACGGGCATATAAATAATATCCTGGGAGTTAGTGGATTGTTTATGAGGACAGATGCAGATAACCGTTACGGGTTGGGTTTCTGTCCATCTGTTAATTTTATCGCAACGCGTTTCACCGCTAATAGGCCTATTAGTTCTAGTCAATTAAAAGAAACCTATTAATCTTCGCGTTTATTGAGCTATAGTTCGTGATTAAGTTTAGCTGTTATAGGCAGTTAGTTAATTCCCACACCACGCGAAACTCACGCGTTGTGCATAGTGTCAATAATTAATTGGCTTGTAATAAGAGTCTAGTAACTCAAATTCAACAAGGAATTTATATATATGCCTAATAATAAACTACGCTCTAAATAAATACATAGACCTACGCTGTCAAAACGATCATAAACCTAAATTCATAACCGTGTCACAACTTGTTCTCAATTAACGGTCAGTTTTTAGTTTCCTGCTGGAGATCTTCAGAGATGGTTGATAGATAAGAAGCACTTGTGTAGCTGCAGGCAACAGATGCAGTTCGGGCAGAGCGTTGACGTACAGGTGCTTTTATCTACAGCTGTAACAGATCTTTCATTTATTTCACTAATAGGACACCAGACAACTTTGTAAACACATTTTGTTTCGGTTTGCTGTGTTACATTGCATTCAGAAACAATAACCATAGCAAACACCTTTGGGTTCTAGGAACGTTTAAAACGTCCAGTTTTTTAGTTTAAGTATTTCGTATGGTATGTTTGCTTGGTTATGCGAACGTTATGCAAACTTTTTTCTGTAACGTTCTGTAGTTCTGTAACATTTTAAAACTTGAAGTTCTACTAAGAATACTACTACATTAGCGATAACGTTTAGAAAACGTTAACCAATGTTTTAAGAACGTTCCCTGTTAGCTGGGAACATTGCAAAGTAAATGGTAAATGTTATTATTAGGTTAGTTGCTGGTTTCATCATAGCTGTGTGTGTACTGGTCGCGGTTGAGAGCGTTTTTATCTGGAAAACTCAAAACTGTTATGCAAATGGGACCAAACCTTGATCTTGAGTAAACTGCATTAGGCTATAGTGACTAATGCGACCCTTACCCATTGTGTTCACTTTCTTCCCACTTTCCTTTCATGGTCTTGATTAATGATGTCTTATTCTGCTGTACTATAGCTCATGGTGAAGTAACAGATTAGTCATTGTTGTGGTACAGTCATTTGTATTATGGAAGAAGACAGCAGCGCATTACATTATCCAATCAAAAATGACAAAGCGTTATTTTGAAAGAGAATAAAGAATTTTTATTTTTTTCCTAAAAACTCCTTATTGTTAGGACCACTATGACATTAGCATCGACATTATTTATATAACAACTATACAGCTTTTCCTCTCAAATTCTTTTTACTATAATATGAAAACATTATTATTTAATGTTATATTATTTAAATATGTATTATTTATATTGTATTTTAATGAATTCTTGAGAAAGATATACTTAAAATAAAAAGGTTCTACTTTATATGTTACCTGGACATGTTTTTGTAAGATTCACTTATGTATTATTGGAGCCAGATGTCATTGTTTTGGGTTATTCTGTTTGTCATATTTCAAATTCTCAAAGCAGTTTTGCTTTGATAACATCAGCTGACAACAAACAAAGACAGCTGTGGGGTTCTTTAGGGGTCATGCAAGCCTTTAAAGAGTCATTAAAGCTTTCATGTTTACTATAAAGATTGTTTGTACAGTTAACCAATATGTGTGTTGTGTGTGTGTGTTCTAGGGCAGTTTAAGCCTGTTATTACTCCTGATGTCCCTCATCTGGTGATACCCAAAGGTGAACAATTACAACTCCGTTGTCGTGACAACGCGGTTGGAAACACCGGCGGCATGCGGTGGCTGCGAGATAAAGGTCGGAGGATTGATGGAGAGCGAAAAGAAGATGGAGCCAGTGTCATCTTCCTCGCCTCCACACAGATGCAGCATATGGGTCGCTACACCTGTGAGAACACAAACACGAGCGCAAAAAGCTCCATCTACATCTACGTGAAAGGTGTTTACACAGTTCAACTCTTTGACTCTGAGGAGTTTGTTTGTTGCATCTCCTTTGGCCTCAGTTCCCACACTTCATGTCTGAAATGGTATTAAAACTTAAAAAGGTCTTTTGTAGCAGCCCAAATGCACATTCTTATGCTGTGTGCCTAAACCACACCTTCGTGTAGATGTGGTTTAATTTCTTTCATTTAACGTTGGCCTAATTTATTGTTAACTGTCATTGAATGATGCCAGTATTTGAACAGTCTGATTGTGTGATAAATCTTATGCACACACTCTATTTCCTTATAAGTGAGTCCTGTCTATGTTTTGTGTAAAGCCCCTTTTTGCACTCACTTCCTTGTTTATCTTTTGATCTGCTTATCTTTTGTTTTTGTTTTTTTCTCTTCTTGGTTCTTTGTTTTTACCTTCTTTTTCTTCTGTCTCCACATTCTCTTGGTTTTTGCAGATTTGGAGAACGCATTTGTGCTCTCCATGGTACACAGCTTGTTGGCGAAGGAGGGTGAAAACTGCACCCTTCCTTGTCTGGTAACAGATCCGGCCGTCAATCAACTGTCGTTGCTGACCTGCGATGGCTCCGCCCTGCCCGCTGGCCTCACCTACACCACGCATCCTCAGAGAGGCATCACCATCAGAAACGTCTCCAAAGCTTTTGAGGGCTGCTATGTTTGTGCAGGAAAGATGGATGACGTACCTGTGAAGTCAAGCCAGTATAACTTGGATGTTCGGCTAGGTGTGTTTGCGGTGGGGTGTGTTAGATCAGCGGTTCTCAAATGGCTTTACTGAAAGAGCCAGAGATGCTTTAATTGGCGACCCAACACAGTATCAAAATTCCTCATGAAATGAACTTTATGACTATTATCTGTCTGGTTTGGTTAGCTGTCCAAGAGACAGATGCATCTCAGTAACAAACTGCTACAGATTTTTGGAATTATAGCGAACATATATCTATATGTGATCAGTATATCTTTATTATTTTATATCAGTATATCTCAAGAATGAATACTAATTGATTGTCTATAATACTTTATGGCATGTTTATTTGGAATACAGTTCCAGAGACAGTGCCAACAGTCAGCCTATCCATATCAGAAAATGTGATACTGATCCAGGATCAGGAGTTTGAGCTGACCTGTAGTACCATCAACATCAACCATGATTTCCAACTGAGCTGGAGCATCCCTTCTGAAGCGGTTAGATCGATCTACACTGGAGCATAAGCACACATCAATAAAATAGTTGCAGCGCAATGTCTAACCTAAACTAATAAATCATCCCCATAATACTTTAGGTAGCACTGGAGACCCATAACTCTCACATCCTGACTGGTTCACAAGGATATCAGCGCTCAGTAACACTGCGGATCAAATCTGTGAGAATGAGTGATTCTGGAGTTTATCGCTGCAAGGCGCAGAATGAGAGGGGCATCTCCACAGCAACTGTCAACTTGGAGGTTTACGGTAAGAAAAAACTAAAGCAAACGTACATAGCGACAGTTCTGCTCTTAATATCTTCTAAATATTTCTTGGTTAAAACAAAGACATTATAAGGAAGAGACAGGCCACCTGCAGAAAAATGAATGGGAGAAAGTGCAACACTAAATATGGTCCACCTTTCAGTGTAGCACTTGACCTATACCATGTTTTTTCATTTACGCAATTGAAATCTAATGGTTTAGCTCCTGTGAAATTATGGGATTGAAAAACGTCCACTGATTGCATGCTTCTTAATCTCAGTAGGATTCATTATGTCATACATATATTGTTGACATTTTATATCCTGAATATTTAGAGATCTACTGACACACACAATTGTTTTTTGCTTTCTGTGTAAGATGGAAGTATGCATATTCATAAAGGAATTTGTTTTTTTTATTTGGTTTGATTTAGATTAGTTTCAATTAACCAGAAAATTAAATAAGATTCAGTAGATTTTGGTCTTTCTCCATTCAAGTAGACAGGTCCTCTTTACAATAGCTGTCTGGGAGAGTTGCCAAGATGGAGTGAACTGACTTGCCTTAAAGGAACATTGCTTTAACCTTGTTACGTGTTCCACTGTCAAACCCTTTTTAGCAAGACATATTGCTGCCTACAGTAAATAGCAAAATATATGTTTGTGTGTTTTTGTGCTTGTGGCAGAACATGGTTTTATTAACCTCACAGAAGGGGAGGACTATGTGGTGGAGGTGAAAGAGGGAGAGAGTCTGACTTTGAGTGTGGATATGACATCATACCCTAAACCAAATGATATCACCTGGACCTACAACAACCAACAGCTCAAAAACACCTCAGAGCATGTCATAATGCTACACAACCAGCAGTACAGGTACACAAACAGTACACACACACACACACACACACACACAAACAAATAATTCAGTTATAGTTGTAAATACACCTGTTCTATACACCAAATTGTGCTGTTAACTTATTCCTAGCTAACAGGGAATATTCTCAGAACACTGGCTAACGTTCTCTCAAAGTTCTCTTAAGATATCAGAATGTCTTTGAAGTAACATTAGTAGGCAAACAGTTCAGTGTGAAGCAGCAGCAGTTTTTAATAAAAAAAGTTAAAGGGTTTTAAAAATTGTGATTACAGAAAGTGTCAAAAAGTCCAAGACAACTGTGATGATGAAGAACCAGTAAAACATAAACATAATTTGATGCTGGATATCGTTTATTGCATTTTGCAGGTACATCAGTGAATTGCGGTTGGTTCGAGTTCATGGGTCAGAGGGCGGGATCTACACTTTCTCGGCCAATCACAAATATGCATTGGTCAATAAGTCATTCACTGTCCATGTTATATGTGAGTTCCGATCAAAACAATTTTAGGTCTTTACAGTTCACATTAATTTCCATATTTCAGTACATTACTTTTACTCTCTGTCTTTCTCTCACTATGTCATTCAGGTAAACCTGTAATTGTTTCCCAGGAGGGTCCGGTTGATGGACAGGTGAGATGCGTGGCTTCAGGATATCCTGTCCCTAAAATATCTTGGTATTACTGCGAGCCGCCACATACACGGTATGACTCATGCGCAGACTAATATAAGCTGCTCGCATGTGACACAGACATAAATAACCCACATCTCTGTGACATCAATTTTAAAATATCCAAATACATTTTTATCTCAGTTTTAATCTCAAAAGATGTCACAATGCAATTTAGAACAGAATAAATGCTTAATAGATGTGCTTAATATGGTGACAGACATAACAGTTGTAAATGGTCTTCTTATATTGCTTATTCTATATGCAACAGAATATGCAATATTCTATTCCTCTAAATAGCATTTCTAACTGTGAGACTTCACTTCTAACCTGTGACAGCTGCTCCCACCTGTTGAATTCAACACAGGCAGATGAGGAAGTTGCTATAGTAACAGTGTCTGGCTCAGAGTTTGGACGGAGCGAGGTGGAGAGTCGACTTAATGTCAGCAAAGGAAAATATCACACTCTTGAGTGTGTAGCAACAACACAGGGCGAGCAGGCCTACACCCTCTTTTCCATCACTGGTGAGACTACCTCAAACACATAAACAAACACCCAACCAACCACCCACACACACACACACACACACACACAAACAAACGTGTTTAGCTAGAAATCACAATGAGAACATACAATAGACATACAGTTGTCTACTGTGTAAAATAGTGCCTACATTTTAAGGCCAGAAATCAGAAGGTTGTTGGTTCGAGTAAAACATGTAATGAACCATGAGCTTTCCACACTCTTAAAGAAGGACTTAAAGAAGTCTTTCTTTCTTAAAGAAATCTCTCAACCGTTGATGGCACTGGGGGACTGAGTCTGAAAAAAAATAAGGGTTTCAGGTTTCATTGCTTGGACCTCTAATTAGTACAGACTAACTTGAACCTAAACCTTAATGCTGCTTTTGAGTCCCCCTGGGAAATTATTTCTTTTCCCACTTAGTGATAAAGAACTTTTTAGCACTAGTGCAACTAAATGAAAAGCAAAGGATATAAATTATGTCTGTAGATGCTTTATTTAGGTATTTTATTATGACGTTGTGCGGTCACAGAGAATGCTGGGAAATGTAGTTTCATCACACATGCTGTTGCTACATAAACCAGCTAACTGAGTATTATTTAATGGCGAGATTCTTCAATTGCTATACCCAAATACAAACTGGATTGTACAGTCAACTTTATAGTGATGTTCACTTTTAGGGCCTCACTTTTATGTTTTCTAAAAGAAAACATGTTTTCAATTTCTGTATTGGTAAAGCTGTTTTTTGCTGGTTCGTCCTGCTTTGGATGCTTGCTGGCCTTGTGTTTTTTAACAGATTTCCCCAACTGACGGTCAGATTGTCAGATTTAGTTAATATGTCTGATTTAGGTACCCCACCCCCTCACCCCACCTCAACATTCAACAACCTTAATTATGCCTTTTCTGTTACAGTGAGCTGTCTATGCATTGTTTTTGAGATCAGCTTGTTCACACCCAAACACACACACAGCTGGTAACAGATAATCCCTGTGTGTTTTCAGAGACGCACTGAGCTTGGTGACAGATTTGGGGGATTATTGTTTTGTGCAGCGTGTGCACATTAAGATTTGATAGTGACACTAAGCTCCTACAATCCTCTGAACAACAGATTTAAAACAGCCACAAACAACTCAACAGCTTTATTAATAAGGCATATTGAATTAAGAAGTATTACATTACACACAAATCAGTATTTTTGTTTCTGCAAGTGTTTGTATATGCACAGATGTGTGTTAAAGTGTGGGCATGTGTTTCTTTACCCAGAAAGAACTGTGCCACATAAACTCTTCACACCTCTGCTGTCTGGTGTTGTATCCACATCTGTTCTACTCAGCCTCATTCTGGTGGTACTGCTCTACAAATACATGCAGGTACACATCCACACACACAAAAACCCATAAACACACACACACACACACACACACACACCACAATCAAACAAACACACACATACAGACACACACCCACACACACCCACACACATGTACGTGATATAATGTCACTACAAATGTAAAAGGAAAGAAAATATGTTTCACTTACAGTCTCTTTTTTGTGCTCTTTCTTTGTGTTGTCATAGAAACCTAAATATGAGATCCATTGGAAGGTGATAGACAGTTTCGATGGAAACAATTACACTTACATAGACCCCACACAGTTGCCTTATGACCCCAAATGGGAGTTTCCAAGAGAAAGACTACGCTTTGGTAAACACACATACATACACACACACACACACAGAATATAAGCAACATGATACAGAATATGTAGTCGCTATAGGTGAATACAAAATAACACAAAATAAATCAATATTTATTGCAACAGTACAGTTAAGTAGTTAAGTTATGCTTTTATTTGAATGTATGCGTGTGTTTTTTAATTATTTGCCTAGTTTTGTTAGCATGTGTGTAAATATAAAAATAGAGACCCTACATTTGCTGCTGTCTTTGTCAAAGGTTCTTTGAGTGTCTTGTTTTTTGATGCTGCCGGTTTTCTGTTCAATAAACCACACTTGGATTCTCTGTAACATTGTGACTCCAGAGACGCAGTTGTAGAGTTGTAGAGAACCTAAGTGCACTTTATTGAACAGAAGTAAAATAGCAACAATAAAACACAAAACTCTAAAGCAGGATGTATATATGTATATGTATATGTACTGTATATGTGTATGAGTGGGTAAGATGACAGTCTTGACATTGTTTTGTGGATTTGGGCAGAATAATGGTAAATGATGGCTTGTGTTTGTTGTGTGGTATGGTAAAGGTAAAACTCTGGGCTCTGGAGCATTTGGTAAAGTGGTGGCAGCTACAGCATATGGACTCTGCTCAGCAGACACAGTGACCACTGTTGCTGTTAAAATGCTTAAACGTGAGTTTTTATCTGTGTTTGTCAATATCTGTTTGTAAAGATTACAATTATTGCTCATCAAAATGAAGAACCTTAATTTAATGTTATATGTGTCATATTTATGTATTTGTATTTATATGTGTGTATGTTTTTCCAAGCGAGCGCTCATTCCACAGAGAAAGAGGCACTTATGTCTGAGTTAAAAGTTTTGAGTTACCTTGGAAGCCATATAAACATTGTCAACCTGCTTGGAGCTTGTACAGTAGGAGGCAAGTGGCTATTATTTACACACCCTCACATACAGTATGTGATTATTTGTTCTGTGAAACATTTCTGAGAATCCTCACGTAGCTGTTTTCCATACAGCAATGACCATAGCTGTCAATACCTGTAAGACATTTAAAGTTCAAAAAGCCCTTTTCCAACAGGTCCCACTCTGGTGATCACAGAATACTGTTGCTATGGGGACCTGTTGAACTTCCTTAGAAGGAAAAGGGATGCCTTTTTTAGCTCCAAAACTGGAGATGGATATTACAAAAATCTGCTCAGTCAAACACAGCCTTCAAGGTAAGTTGTGTTATCGAGAGAGGTGGTCTACCATGCGTGAGAACGTGGATGCCCTTTGTTAAGTTTCTGCAATGTAATACATCATCTATTGTGTGTGTGCACACAGAGACGGCACTGATAATGGATACATGCCCATGAGGTCCTATCAGAAGAGATCAAATCAGACAGGTAGGATCATCCCAACAGAATAAAATCAAACTGCAGCCACTTAACACCACCTTTTATTATTTTTCCCCGTTCCAATCTGTCATCTCTCAACTTTCAGAATGGTGTGATGATAAAGATGATCTCTCCTTGGATACCGAGGATCTTCTCAGCTTCTCATATCAAGTGGCTAAAGGCATGGACTTTCTCACATCCAAGAATGTAAGTGTATTTGTAACATTTATTAAGTTTCAGTAGAGTAGAGTGTTATTTATACACACTGGGTGAGTTTTCTGTA